>KN550387.1:18024-29263 GCA_000797555.1 Oesophagostomum dentatum | reverse complement strand
CCTAGAATGCGGCTCAGAGGTGTGCACTGAGCTCGAAAGCGCATTGAGATTGGCTCTCATCTCAGTTTTCGGCATATTTCACCGCCACTCAGACGACTTTTTCTAAACGCGAGGTCACCCTTAATAGAGGAAGGCTTGCCCTATCGAATGGTATATTTGTTTTCGCCAGGGCTATTCTGCAAGTGCTGGCAAATTGCGTCAAAGTTGACCCCTTTTTTGACCTAATCTTGCATATTTTTTGGATATTGGCAAATTTGTCTGTGAAGGAGAGGACTTTTTCCAAATGCGAGGACCTCCTGAAATAGAGGAAGGATTGCCCTATCGACCTTGCGTTGAAGTCTCCAACAACGAATTTGTAGAAGGACTTCTCGTTGTGGATCACCTCCTCCAACTCTCGTAGAACGCGTCCAGCTCGTGTTCATCAGCTTGGTGAGTAGCAGTTGATGATGCTGATGGTCTTCTGGCGTGGAGGGTGGAGATGGAGGACAGCCAAACGAGGTGATAGGATTTCGTGCGAGTCGACAAGATGAACGACTGATGGGTGCACGACAATGCCAACGCCGCCAACATTTCGTCCTGCGATCTTCTCACCACGGATGACAAGGGTCCCGCCCTTCATCTGTCTCACGTCTTCTTTCCTGTTCTTGGTCTCCTGCAGGTCTCTCACATGATACTTGATGCGCCCTGCGGCTTCGAGAAGAGCGTGGAGATCGGCGTTGTTGGAGACCGTTCTAGCGTTGTAGGTGCAGATCAAAAAAAACAGCCTCCATGGCGAGTCGTAGACGTGTCGTTTTGGTCCGAATCCGTTGACGTCCTGTGCAACCTGAGATTTGATCGCCTCTCACCGGTTGTCATGTAGCCGACGTCGGACCAGACAGAGCCCGGTGTACAGGGTACTGAGCCAGAGTCCATGCTGGACAGAGCAAGATGATTTTTCTCCCACACCAAGCAGCCATGCCGCGGTGTGCTTGGCTTTCACCACAGGTAGTCGCCAAACCCTTGTGGATCAGGAGTGGTACCGACTAGCGACATACTGCGAGGGGTGGTCAACCTAGCAGCCGGTCTGCACTTAGCTATGCAAATGCCGACCTCCTTCACAGCTTGGGTGGCCCTACCGGAAGATGAACTTTCGCTATAGTTCGCAGTTCGATGGCCATTGCCACCCTTACGCCACTGTGAGGCGACGGACCGGAATGTGGAGGCTTTCGCCCTATTCCTTATCTTTATTAGGAAAACTTCAATTTTTCAGATTGTTAAATAGAATTATTTGAAAATGACTCGTGATTTGTTTACGAAAACCATAGAGTGGTAACGGAGGTGATAGCGAAGTGAACACCTCAAGAATGTCCGAGGTCCAGCGTCAACCGGAATCTCGGGCTGGCATACTCTTAGAACGGTACCCTTTTAGAAATAAAATTTATTTCAATTGTTCATTTTCTCAAATACTTTCCTCATCCAATTTTGACATCGTATACGCGTTCTGGATGAGTCCTTTCGCCCTTTCGATCATAGGCTCGATATCTGCTTTATTCTTCGTAGCAGTCACCTATAATTAAATCTCTAGACGAAATATTTGAAAACTAAAGGCAGCGCCCACGGAAATGGATTTTGAGATTTATGAATTTTTGAAAAATGTTACACAATATCTGTGCAAAACCAAAATATTTCACCGAGCAAATGCCGAAAACGTGTTTGTCCAAGCTACGGAAATGGATGAGTTGGCCTTCTTCGCGCAAATCCTATGACGCTCGAACACGAACAATTAGGGTTGCTGTTTATATTGTGTACAGAGGGATTCAGCAGCTCATATATGTTGTTTTTCTATGCGTAAGTTCGTTTTAGACGTCCTGAATATCTACTATTTATTTAGGATTGTAATCGTTGGATCTCTAGCACTAAAATTTCCACTAACATTTTCGCTGTGCTCCAGATAACTGGTTTTTACGGTTATCTTCTTCTCGAAGTTCATTTTGTGACATATCCATTCTACGGTGCAGAATGGATCTTCCTGCCAACGAGACAACTCGTCCATTCTGTCCGTTTTCCTAACTTGAACAGAAATGCTCTCGGCGGCATTTTCTCTTTGAATTATAAATTTTGTATTTTCTCATTTGGGTTTGGATAAATCTTGTGGAAGGCACTCTAAAAATCCAAAAATCTTGAAATTCATTTTTTTTCCGTGGGCGTGTTGCCTTTACACGTTCGCTTACCTTCGCGACAAAAGTAACCATTGCTAGTGGAAAAAAGGTATCATAAGCCTTTCTAACAGAATTCATTGTCAGCTCGAAATTTTCAGGGGCATTTTGTAGCACATGTGCATGGTAATCCTCCAGAAGAGCTGTTGTGCAGTCGAGTCTGTCCTGACATACTCACACTCATCTTCAGTAAGTTAAAATGAATATGGTTAAACTTACCTTCATGGACAGGTTCCAACAGATCGCTTTGGCTATATCTTCACCGTAGCAACCAGCATGACCTCCTTAAACACATTTTCGATGGTTTATAAGTAAATTAGCAGCCGGAACAGCAACTTTGACAAAACAAGGACTCCTACCTGTCCAGTCAATAACACAGCCTACTTTGTCGTCGGTGTCGTTAAGCAAGAAAACATTGGATGCATATGGTTCTCCGTGCACAAAAACTTTCGGCGGGAACAGTGCTGCAGCCTCGGTGGATGTCAATTTCAAGTAATCGCTAGAGAAATATTTAGCTGTCTCCTGAAGAAGTAAAATTAGAACGCAATTTTGGTCCGTCAGCGGCGAACTTCGTTATGGTTTCGCTTTTGCTTTCTTCGAAAACCTGGCCAATTTATGCTACATATAGCTGGCTAAACAATTTGAACCACTACTCTTTATGATTTACTTTCCATAGCACCATTACAGTCCGGTTCTGCGTCATTACAAGCACTAGTTCTGCGTTCGCCGACAGAAATACGATGTGCATAGAAGGCTTAAAATTTTGCCGGAATTGTAGTGGTGAAGGTCGGCAAATTTTGACTGTGTCACTAGTACTAGTATTGCAACTAAGTTCCTAACAAGGAACACGTACTTAGTCAAGGTGGCCGATCGAGATGAGTTGCATAGAACCTGCAGCTTTGAATGCTGATTTCAAGTCTGCTTTGCAAATCTGCGAAACGCATTTCCAAGAAGAAATAGAAACAACTACAAATTCTTTGAAAACACAATCTTCACGAGAAGACCATCTGTTGTCCATGTTAGGACAGAGAACCGTTGGGCTTGCAGACGTTGAACTGCTTAAATCTTCTAGCATTCTACAGATCACCGAACGCTTTTCTAAGGAGAACTGCGTTTTTCAAAAGGCATACAATCTTGCATACTTCTTCTAAGTGGGGTGTTTTGCAGATTTAGAAAGCACATTCAGAATCGGCATTCAAAGCTGCATTAAGCTGTATGCATCTTACCGCGATCGGACACCTTGATATTAAGTATGTGTTCCTCGTAAACCTTTTGAGAACATTATTTTTTAACAAGTCGACCAGTGAGCCGCTTCGCGGTTCCTAATCCATTGCGAAATAAGCTTTCGGCGATTTCGGTTTTCTGAATCAGCCTTCGATTTTTTTCTGCTAGTCTATATACATATCACCCCACCTCCGTGTGTTTGGAAGTTAGCGAGTTTTTAATCGATTATCGATCGATGGCTCGATAATCGTGGGATTTTTGGGTCGGCTTTCGATTATCTACCATTCTCTGTGAATGTTGCTGCAGCGCTATGAGATGGGCAAATTATCGTTTTATCGACCGGATATTGGTTGGTGGGGCCAGGGCACCCAACGGGACGCTGTACGTGTCCAAATTGGTTAAAACACCGAGAATCAGCTCAATTTTAATCGATACCCTGACCCCGCCCACTTTCACTTGTCTTGGTCTGCGACAAAGAGAATACAACACCGCGAAACTCTGTACAAACTCCTTCAATGCCTCGACTTTTCAGATGTTTTACTGCACCTTCGAAATAATAGGGGTTACGGCTGGCAAAACGTCCGGATATGAGCACTGTCATGTAGGTTTTGTCTGGTAGTCATACTGCGATGCATCTGATTATAAAATGCTGGGCACTCTTGCCGGCAAAAATATAATATTGTCCGAAGAAAAGGCGAAGGCCTGCTCATGATCCATGTCAAAGTCTTCTGAAGCCGTAATTAAGGCTAAACAATTAGCCATTAGCTGTATTTCATTTTGTAGTCTTTCTCTTATCGCAGCACATGAAGTTATGTGGACATTTGTTGAACACCATTGAAAGCAATTAAACTTACAACAAATCGGGAATGGTCCACGTCTTGATGCTCGAAGAAATTCATCATTTCATTGAAATTCGAAACCAGGGATGAATAGTAAGAGTTCGGTAAATCTGATACCTATAAAGAGCAATCATATTACGCTTGTTCAGTAGTCGCGAGCACCTTACCATTGTCGTCCATCCATTAACTTTCATGGAAACTGTATGCAGCGTGGCTAGACGGCGCAGAAGATCCCTTACTGCATCAACCTAGATATACATTTTTTCGAGGAGCCAGAAGTTAGACTGAAGGAGAATAAATAAAAAATATAAAAAATGAAATAAGTAAATGCGCATAAATATGCAGAGAATTTCCCCATCATTATCGTGTATAGAAACCGGTAACTGCTCACTGATAACCCCTTGTTGGCGTCCTGTTGGACTCCTCGCTCACTGGCATCCTCCATGACTACAACATTATTATAATCTTTAGCATGCCGTTTGATGTGATAAATAGCAGGCGATGGAAGGCTGCGGTGGTTCTTCGTCCAGTCATAGATGTTACACTCTCTAAATGATCGCAGTAGACGTTGTTTGGGAAACTAAGCATAGAAATTACCGTTTAAACATGACATAGTGGTATTTCGCAACTTCATCGTCACGAATATCCTTGCTAGCTGGTGTTTTGACAATGACGCTCCTTGGCATATGTTCTTCTTCCCATCCGAATGTTACCCGTAAAACTGTGGACGTCGCAGGTTCTTCAAAAGCAGCATCTTATGAAATGATTTATTAAATGACTCGCTCGAACATCCGTAAGTTATATGGCTTTCTGTTCATCAGATACCCAGAAAAGCCTATGTACACTCGTGGCAAAAAGATCTCGCCTACACAAACATCGTATTCCCAAAGTAAGTTCAATAAGAAACTGGAGTTTTCGAACATTTGAACTGGTAGATGTAATTTGGCAAGTAGGTGACCGCTTTTTTACGAATATTTTCAATGGACAATGTAAAATGAAGGGACTATAACGATTATTTAAGTTCTATTTCTAGCTTAATCCAGGAAACAGCGATGCAGAAATGTGGCCATCATTTCGTACTTTTTTGAAGAAAGCAAAAGAATTTTTTTCAAATCTTGGACCTCATCTGGAATGTGAGTCTAACAGAATATTCAGCAACACTTCTTTCGAAACTAAAAATGAGCGCATTTTCAGCGAGATTTCGATAGGACAGAAGTTTCCTTTTAGTGGAAGACATTTCTGACCAATAGCGAAGCAGTTGCTCAGTCTGACCTCGTAGTGCTAATTTCTTGCCCAGTGTGATTGCTTCGAGCATTTTACACTTCAATTAAAAGGCAGGACGGGTCACCTACGAAAACAAGCATTTAAAGGCAGCACTCATGTAAAAATCGATCTTGAGATTTTTGCATTTTTTACACCTTAGCCAAATGGGTTGCCCAAAACCAAAGCAAGAAAGCATAAAAGTTAAGACTCACCGAGAAAATATCGAAAACATGCCCATTCCGCTTATCCAAGTTACGGGGGTGAGTGGACGAGTTTTCCGTGCAGTTGTGCTTGAACAAGTACATTTCGGGTCTGGATATGGATTTTTGCCGTTCTGCCGTTGGACCTTCACAAAGTGACGTGCTGTTGGTGTAGATACACCGAAGCGTACTTGTTCAAGCATAAGTCCACGGAAAACTCGTCCACTCACCCCCGTAACTCGCATAAGCGGAATGGGCCTGTTTTCGATATTTTCTCATCGAGTTTTAACTTTTCTGCTTTCTTACCTTGGCTTTGGGTAACCCATGCGGCTAACGTATAAAAAATGCAAAAACCTCAGAATCGATTTTTTCCGTGGGTGCTTCCTTTAAGAGGCAGGGCGGGTCACCTACAAAAACAGGCACTTAACCCTCATCTTTTCTTGCTTTTTCATATGTTTAAGTAGTCATGATGCCAGGTATTGAAATCATACACATAGGAAATAACAGTGATAAGCTAAAGGTCCTGATCCGAAATTATCCAACCACAGCCAACGGCGGACGTGGGCGGGGCCAGTCAGCGCAATGTGTGGGAAACTTGAAATATTGCTGACAGCTGCGATGGCGTGAAGTCGCTTGGGTGTAGTCAAGATGAGGATAGACCGTATACTATAGACGAAGAAGAACGTTTGAATAAAATCTTTTATGGTGGGCTCATCTTGAAATCCCGCGAATCCCGCAAAATTTTTCTCATCTCTATGGATGTATTACTTTGTCTCAGTCAAAGGGAAAAGCTACAGAATAATCTATGGAATGATTTTAGCTTCAAAACTGAAATGGATTGTAGCACTGCTGGATATTTCGTTTTATATAGCCATTACTATAAAAAACCAATTGCTTTGATTCAGTCATTCATCAGGCATCCTTCCTTGTTTAGAAGGAAACAAGGTTCTCACCGTCCCATTTCGGCCGATTCAGCCGTTCGACAATCCACTGTGGTTCTTCCGTAAGCTCGTGATTGAATTTGTCCAATAAGATCTGCAGCAGCCACTGCAGCGAGACATCCGTCCCGCAGAGGTAGTCCTGATTCTCCTCCGAATCCTGATCGGTGGTTCCATCGCTAAAATTGCATGCACTCTTCAGCATTCATTCTCGTCTTGTAACAATCGGAGTAAGCAACATCTTTCTTAGTTCTTTTGAGTCTATAAGGTTATGCATCCGCACAATAGCCATTCACTGAGCTATTGTTGCAGAACTTCCTGCGTTTAGTCACGGAAAGTACGCTAGCACTTCGCCCTAGCATAATGGTGCATAGAAGCGAATGACTTTTAAGTACTTCCTTGAGATTCGTTACCTTATGAAATTTAGCATAAACGGAAGAAATTAAAGACAGCAAATGGGCTTGAGACGCATTTTACGATTTCGGTGGATCATCAGAGCATGACCTGCTATTGCTATTGCTAGGTTACTGTCCAAAAATCTATTCTCAGTCATCCTTTCTAGCGTAGAAACCGCTCCTCCTTTTTGCGAAAGTAAATCACGCAATCGTCGACGGTTTTGTGGACGAGTTTCTCTGGCGCTGGAGAAGTTCGTTGGCTCATAGTGGGCATAAGCAAAAGACAACTCGTCTGTGAAGTCGAATGTCTACTGCAACGTACCTTCTCAAGGGGTTCCCAGTCGGGAATAAGTTGCGAACGTGGTTGTCTGGTCCCTGCTTACATGTCTGCACATCATTGAATAGTTTTAAAAAAATATACATATGTGCGTGCAAAAGATCTCTAGAAATGAAGATGTTTCGAAGTTTTTTGTTTGTTTCACTACAAGATATGTCTGAGCGTATCGCGGCGGAAATTTTAACTTGCGATGTACCGTCACTGCTTAAACTTTTGAAACTGTTAAACATCTCTAGTCTAAACATCTCAGTGATAGCTTAGTATGAAAGAGCGCACCCGTCTGTACTGGAAAGCTTCAGCAAATTTTGCCATAACAGAAAACGAAAATCAGTATTTTCACAGAAACAATAAATATTCTCACCTCATATACTCAGAGTCGTCTTGAGGGCTACTCGGGATCTGCAAACTGACTATAGAAGGCCTATAAGCCCGAGATTTTGTTGGCGGAGGGTCGCTCGGCACCTCACTCTCCTGCGTGTCCGTCGTTGTCACTGTGATCACTTCGGGCGTCGATGGACGACAGCCCATGGCCTGTGGACGACAAATTTTGCAACTGCTATGGTAGATTTGCTGGAATAAGCTAAGATAACATGGCATAATTGTTCTATTTCACTATGGTTAGTCAAATCGAGGCAAGCTGACGACGACGGGTACATACCTTTCCGGGAGTAATTTGCGCGGGGTTCGCTATGCAATACATCAAGCAAATAGTGGAAAATCGTTTTCGGGTAGCTATGAAAGAAATGGAAAAAAGTTCTCGAACAGATGCTATAGACATCGGCGATCAAGATTCTTTATGTTTAAAACGAACGCAAAGGTCGTTTGATTAACTTGTGGCTAATTTTTGATTAGAGGTGAGTTCTCCAGCTGCTTCGCAGTTGGCGCTAGCTTTGAAACAATGATAACTGAAAAGAAGCTTCCACTAAACCTTGACTTCCGAATTTTTGCCTAACAGATATTGTGTTCAAAGGAGAACGCAGCTGGACTACAACTTAGGAGTGATTCTTCCGCCACCATTCAATGTGTGAACGTATCACGTGAAAAGCAAATTTGTGATAATTTAAGGTGAACAAATTTGAGATGAAAAGTGCAACAGCTTTGCAATTTTAATCGGAAGCGTTTTCCAGTAGACAAAAATGATCCAGTCGTGGAGTAGTGTTACAGAATATGCGTCCTAGTCTACCTAAATGGGGTAGTTTCGTGCACTACACCACCGAATTTCAATATTGTTTCTACGGTGTAGTTGAGAACTGCTAAAAATTGACTTACTGCAGGTTTTTTAACGCAAAAGCTGGTGATTCTTTACAGCAGCTACATTTTTATCTTTCATACGTGTATCCTACCTTCTTTAAATTCATAAGAAAAGTATTAGGTTATTGCAGAAGTCTTTGAACAACCAGAAAATTTGTCTTTTTTCCTGATAATGCGACTGTTTGCTGCTTTTCTTTTTATGTGATATATTTGCAGTGAAACCTTGCCTTTTTACTCCAATTGCTAGATTAGATTCTACCCATATTGCTTTGAACTACCATAAACATGATAACTCTTGACGTGCACATAATGCACCTTGTAAAAATTTTATACGCGCTAAAGTTTTCAGAGCAATAGGAAAAGTAAATCTTATGATGGAGGAAGATCAGCTCTATCTGATCACATGTTATTTTCGGATTGAAACTTCCCAGCTTTTTCAAGAATAAGCTTCATTGTTAAAACTGGCTTGAACGATCACTGAGTAGAACTTGAACATTATTTCTATAGCTGCCGGCGATTCTTTCTGTCATATGAACACCGCCTTATAGATCTACCTTACTACCTTTTTAAGCTACCATAGGAGTTTTCCGCAAAATCGCAAAGCTTTAGAAAATTGAACTTTAATCTTTGACTCTACGTAGGAGCTCGTTATGGAACATAGGCAAGGGTGATTTTCGATTTCTTTATGGCATTCTTGATCACTGGCTGTCAACGAACTAGCTTTCTTTTCAAGTTGGAAAGATCGTGCTTCCCCTTATCCGAAGAAATAGTACCGCACTAAATTGTCAGAAGGACGGCGGATTCTCATCTGTCCATCCCAGGTTCTCAAAAAATAAATTATGCTGCAGAATAATTCTAGAATGGAGAGCATCCATACTATTACAGTAGCTTTGGCTTTACATGGAAGAGAGCTAAATGCTATTTTAATTTGACTGTTATGACTCAGAAATACCTTGAAAAATACCGAAAAGTATATTTTCTGTGCAGCACAGGAGTCATGCATTTTCTTCTGAGGCATGCTAAAAATTCGTGGAAGTCTGGATTCCCAAAACTTTCCCTTCCTTGTATAAGCTATACCATCTCCCCTCAGAAAATCGAGCGTTGACTTACTATTTTGTTTCCTGGAGCGGAGAAAAATCGGCAAGCGAAGGGTCCGGAAAAATGATACGCAAAATGTTTTAATTTGTAACTTTTGCAGATGGAAAGAGACGTTCTGTATCTCATTGCTACATAAAGTGGAGACCTCGCGAATAATAGCTACGGTTATGAGAACCATTTAACTTTCGAAATTATAGAGTAGTAAAGCTTGGAAGAAACAACTCTGAGAGTCCAAAGAGTTTTGCAACGACTTAATATAAGATATATATATATATATATATAATATAACGAACATAAGGCCTAAATCGACAATTCAAAAGTGAAAAAAAACTATGTAGCTCAGATTTCCTCAAAAACCCTCAGGCTAGAGCGTACTTTTTCTACAAAATGGTTTGGTCAGGGGTTTCAGAAACAGCTTATACAAATGTACCACTGCATGCTCATGAAAGCGGACGTACGCATAAGTTGTAGAACTAAAATTTGAAGAGAACTCAAGGGTGAGTTAGCTGCACAAATGGCTGCAGAAGCGAGGCTTTCTGCAGCATATACAATATATTGAGCGGTTTCTATAAAGCACTAACTTCCTAAGTAAATGCGGCAATTTCCTATGCTCGCCATTTTTTCCTTCGCGTATGTCGGTATTATTACAGGACTCGGGAAGGGTTCTCTAATAATGCCTTTTACAGTGAGCACCTGTATATTTCTAGTATTTATTTACACGGGATCAGTTGACTACTAACAACCAAAATAGAAAAAAAAACATAACTCAACGTAGAGAAAACTAGGCAGTAGATCAACAATAGAACGAAGGAGTACATTCTGGAAATCGTATCGTATATTTTCTGTTTTCCCTCTACTGTTATAGAGTAAAGTAACGGAAGGCAATCGCTGTTGTTCCCTTTGCTGTTTTTGAAACCACTACTCTAAAATTTAAAAAAAAAACTTAGCAGCTTACTGAAAGAGAGTTTTCTCTTCGCATAAAGATTATCTTATTTCTTTATGTACCGATGGTCACTTTTCCTCGTTCGCCAAAATCTTTAGAAATGTGTAAAATAATTTTTAAAGAAACTGACCAGTACATGAACGTCAGAAGATTTAGAACGTTTAAAACAGCTTTTGAACATTGATCCAATGAAAATTCAGGCAACAACATCTCGAATATTCAGCAGTACGAGAAGGGACCTTTTGGCCAGAAGTCTGGTTTTTTTGCTGCAAGCATAATTTAAAGTTTAAGTTTTAGATCATAGTTTAGAGTTTCGTTTTTTACAGGTTTTTTTTGCTTACCAACAGATTACTACTCTGGCTTAGCTTGCCTTCTGTGGGTCGAATTTTATTGCCCAAAAGATTATCAGAAAAGCAGTTGATGACAAAAAAAGATCCCGTAAATCTGTAGTTTTGCCCTTCATTTCTGTACTTTCTGGGGACGGTTGGAGTGTGCAATAGCACACCATCAACCTAAACTAATTGTTAAGAATAAGAGTCCATTTTTCTATTGAAGC
>KN550385.1:25382-36926 GCA_000797555.1 Oesophagostomum dentatum | reverse complement strand
TATTCTGGGTACAATGCCAAGGCTTAATAGGCTAACTGTATTAGCCATATCAGTATTAATTATTATGCATTCTTGGCTTTCAGTGCAAGTTCCCCAAAAAGATGTCGTTGATGCTTCATTTAAGATTTTACACTGTGTCCAGTATAAGAGTTTTTGCTTATTCGCTGTCCTTCTGCGTTCGCAAGGCTCATGTCTTTGTGTCCTAATTTGAACTTTTAGACGGTCTTACTCGAAATGTACAAGGCTACCTTTAGGAGTGTTATGCCTCCACGGTACAGATATGATACTATGCATACTGTAAAGAATTCCTAGAAAACCTGATCCACGCGACGGCCATACTCTCCCTGCAGGTTATGGGCGGATTTCTTCGTCGTTCCGTTGACCTAAATGAGACGCCAAGGACTTGCGCGGATACGACCCCGTTCACTCTCGACCAGCCGACTCGGATAGCTCCTCTTGCAACAACATCTCCTTTCTCTCGATTCTATTTCATCGCATAACTTATGATTCTTGTAAAGGTAGCAGAGTCGAAGTTTCAGCTAAATGGAGAAGCCATCAGGGCTTCAGGTGCCCTATGTGGCAGCCGCTGTTTCCTTGGGATGCATCTTGACCGTGGCCGTTGTTCTGCCCGTTCTGCACATACAACTGGACATGGCACAAGCGAGACTTCAGAACAGAATGGATGCATTTAAGGTGAGCCGTTTATTCAGCACAAACAACGAAGAAATAAGAGGGATTTTTGGAAAAGCTTGTGAAATCAATTCGTCTTGGCACGAATGACTCCGTTGGAGAAAAACTGCAGCAAAAAAGCAAAAATCTGAATATTTTCTTGTTTCTCACGCAAGACTGTTCCAGTACACTGCCCGCAATATCTGGCAAGACATAGTTCTCGTCAAGAGCCACGGAAGAATTCGTCGTCAAGGATACGGTAGTTCCGATGCCGCCGTCGACAACCAGCAGTGCACTTCGTGTGTGCAGCTTCAATGCCCACCAGGACCACCGGGACCTCCGGGTGTAAATGGAGAACCCGGAATGGATGGCGCTCCTGGGCGTCCAGGTGAGATATTTAAGCACTCGTCGCTCTTAAACACTCATCACAAATTTTGTGCTTTAAGGAAAACCTGGACTCGATGGTCTCGACGTGCCTCTCGATCCAGAACCAAGCTTCCCATGCGTAATTTGCCCTGCAGGACCGCCTGGAAATCGCGGACCACAAGGAGAAATCGGCCGTCCCGGTGTCCCCGGAGAGCCCGGTCATCCCGGACTACCCGGAAGACCTGGAAAGCCAGGCCGCGTCGGTGATGCAGGACCTCAAGGCGAACCTGGAGAGCCAGGAGAGCCAGGAATCAAAGGACCACCTGGAGACGACTCTATCGGTGGCACAGGAGTTAAAGGGCCACCAGGTCCACCTGGACCTCGAGGACCTAAGGGACCACCCGGAGCTAATGGAATGCCGTCTCAAAATCCTGGTCCTGCTGGACCTATAGGAGAAATGGGACCTCCTGGGCCACCTGGACCACGTGGAGAGCCTGGACCACCAGGTCCATTCGGACCACCCGGAGATGCTGGAGAGCCCGGAGGACACTGTCCTTCGTCATGTGGGGTGCGTCGTGTTTACAAACTTTTACGGGAAGGTTATGATAGGTTTTTGATAACAGTTTCGTTTTCAGGTCCAGGAAATCGTTGCGCCGTCCGTTTCCGAATTAGACACTGGAGATTACCCTCAGCAGAATTATCCTCAGTCTGGTGGTCGCGCAGGGTACAACGGATATGGAAGAAAGTAGTGTTCAAGGTTTATATGATGGAGAATAAAGTGTTGATCAGAGTTGTTTTTCCTTGCGTTTGTTGGTGAAAAAAGAAAAACTCAAATAGAGACTTTTTATTAGTACATAATAAAATAGTACATGCAGGATGGTCAGTCCTGTCTGTGAAAGAGCTGCGTAGTGTGCGGTCATTGTTATAGAACTGTTTAACAGTAGCCACAGGTCTTGGCGCAGTTCTCCCTCTTCTGGGCATCGTTGTAGAAGTTGCTTTGGCAGAATCCATTTGTTTTCCATGATGCGCAGCTGAAACAAACAGTAACAAATCCAGTAATACTATCAAGCAACAATTCACTCAATGTAAATTTCTGTTTTGCTTGCCTTTTCGCGTTATCCACACATGTTCCAGGTGAATTGGTGTAGCTTGTATAGCCTCCTGGATATTGTGTGCTTATACGTGTTGCTGAAATTGACAAAGATATTTTAAGAGAACTTAGCTACCCCAAGGTGGTAAAATCACTTACAAGATCCGTCGCAGTAACCGCAGGTTTTCTTGCAGTTATCCTTCACGAACGTCTGTAGAATTATTATACATTAAGAAGGATTGCCAACTAATAATCTCTACCCCTGCCTAGGTTTGTATCTGCAGAAAAGTGGTTACCTGCATATCAACATTACGACAGATGCTCTTGTCATTCGCGCATTCAATCGCGGCATCAATGCAGCCACCTGAACTTCGAAGAATCGGGAAAATCGAATCGAATAGTTAATCCGTGGACCACCGTGTACCTTCCAAGCAAAATCCGCATACATTTGGGCAATCACGAGCGATAATCTCACGCCATTTAGGATCTTTGCACTGTGCCTGAGTGAGCGTTGCGCAGGTTACACCGGGGACTGAAGATACTTTCAAATAACATTTTCTCCAAAAAAACCGTATCATTAATCATACATTCTTTGTTAGCGCAGCTGTACTCCGGTGTCATGCAGCAGTAACCACAAGTTTTTGGGCACATATTGACCATAGCCTGCTTCTTCTCCTCGGAGTCGGCGCTGTTCATCTGAAATAGGATTTAGCTCAAGGCACTTGTCAGTTATCAGAAGTTCTGGTGCTAAGTGTTAAGAGTTCGGTCCATACTTGATAGCAGTTAGTTGCGCGATCGGTGTCCGTTCCCACTGTTAGAGGAGTCTGTGCAGATATAATCGAGCTGCATACAGCATCGCTAACGCTGTTTTCACAACCAAGAGCACGTTCGGACCACTAAATTCTATGCTAGGAAGTGGTAATGATTGAAAAATCATTTAGAAAATTTTCATTTATAAAAAATTTGCACCCATTGTACACTACCTCTTACCTTTCCGTCAGCTGTGGTACAGTTTTTGTCCGTAATCGCAGCATATGCGGCAACGACCAAGGAAGCGACGAGCAGTACAGTGTTCATGATGAGACCCTAAAGAATGCCTTATTTGTATTTGTAAGAAGTGCAATAATTTACAGGTTTGCTGCTATTATGTTTAAAAACAAGGTATAAAGTCTAATATAGGAACTTCGTAAAAATGAGCTGAAATCATCTAAAGGTGTGAGTGGTGTGAATCCTTCCGGTTTCAAGCCTTTTTATATCCCAACCTATCATTGTGGCCTGCTTGTGGACCCACCTGTCCTTAATGTTGCAATACTCTTTTGATCCTCACACTACTGTGCAAACAGCTGATTGGTGTGATGTTTGTCAAGCGATTATATGATAGCAAACACTATAGCATCCCACTGGGAACTTGCGCTGCATAATTAGCCCTCGCTTTGCACTTTTCCAGCTGAAATCTTGGTCTTTTTCAGAAGTTGCACAATATATTTCCGAGATATCTTTAAAGGGTGTGAAGAATGTTTCTGGGACGGATACCACTTACCTTAATGGAAATTTGCTGCTGGGTGTTCTTTTTTTTAATTAAAAATTGTCTTTTTAATTTTCAAAATTATGTTTGCACATCATTATGTTACATTTGGCTTGCTCGATTTGTTCCTCGGGTATATATTTTGTTGCTTCCTACTTAAAATTCGATTTTTTGGTTCTGTAACAACCCCTCAGCATTACTTTATTCATAACTTACTAAAGTATGATGAGAGTCAGCAGGACAGATAATCGGATAATGCTATTAACCCGAGGAAAGTGCATATACGTAAAAACTTATCTGTCAAAACAGATTTACTCTTCAAACTACTCTCACAGTAATTTGCCGAATAAATAAATGTCAACCCAGGCTCGGAACACTACCTGAGTTTTCGATGGATACTGAAGGAGTAACTTAAAAATAGGTTGATGTTCAAATTTCTCGAATCAAAGGTCATTCCTGACCGAGAAAACCACTCCAAAGACTCGTTCGCGATTTCCCGAACGAACTATCTATTTAGTTTCGCACACTGGCTAAAGCGCTGTAACTGCTGGGCATGAGCGGATTTGCAAGATTCTTCCATGTTCTCGCGCTTGAGGTGGTAGGCGACTGCAACAGAAAGCACGCAATGAAATGAAAACTCGTCTGCGAAATCGCTGACGAGACTTTGGAGCGATTTTCTTGGTCAGAGCCTTTGAGCTGAGAAATTTGAACTGCAACCTATTTCTGAGTTTTTCTTTTGGGGTCCATCCAGAGCTCAGGAGGTGTTCCGAAAGTGGGTGCTGCCTTTAAGACCAAATGCTTGTTTCGTGTTTTTCATTTTTAACTAACACAAGTGATTTGTTCATAATTTTACCTTGTGACTGCGGTTTTCCGTACTTGCGTTTACTGACTGGTTTATTTATCACCATCTAATCCATCTGAACAAAGAAGATGCAAATGGCAAAGGAGTAAATAGCGAAGTGCAGTGACAATGATATTACATTTATTTTTTTATTTTGCCCCTACCTGTGCTTCTGTATTGGTAGCACTCACCCTACGCTGGGTACTCATTGTTGGACAAAGATTCAAATATTTTAAAATAATAAAACAGGCGCGAACAGTGAGCTGGCCTAGCTTTGCTACATCTTTACAGAATACAAGTTATACTGTGTGAAATGTTTTTACCTGTCAAAATCACGGAGGCAAAAAATAGGAAAAGATCAAGTGTCCTCTACTTCTTCGAGAGGCTCTTCAACGCTTTGTTGTGACACAGACTTGACACATTAAGTTCAACAGAATACTATCAAAGATCGTATCTTAAATCAATAGCAGATATCCAACTGAGAGAAAATATTGCTTCCATTTTTGAAATTACAATTCTTCATGTGTAAGCACCATAAAAAGGTCTAGGAAATTCCATAGAAGTGATACATAACAATATAGCGAGCAAAGTGAACAGTACATGAACTAGTTTTAAGAAAGGCAGTACAAACAAATATTCATCAATTGGAAGTTCAAGTCGGAAGAATTAATGAAAGTATAGCAAGGCGAAGCAGAAAGGAAAGGAAACTCAGGCGATACTAGCCGATAAGTTATATTTTCCGCTGAGCGATAGGTTACAATTTACAGTATAAATTAAAACTAATCTGTTGTTAGACAAATATTAACTTTTTTCGTGAAGCATGAATTGTAATATTCTAATCATGGAAATCAACTCTCAAAAATAAAAAATATATTTATATAGGACAGAATTCCGTTCATCCCACTGAGGGGGACAGAATTGCGTTCATCCCTTTATATCGAACAGAATTCCGTGCTTTAAAAAACCGCATTTCGACCAAAAGGATACCCAAAAATTCTGTGCTTTCATGGCATTTCATGCAATCTGAGATCCAAGAAAAGCAGCAGAATAAAATCATTATTTTCGACTAGTACTATATATTCGAGCATGAAAGCGGGTGGCTTCGCCTGCTTAGCATAGTTAGCATACCCATGTTTTCTTGTTTTTCTTAACAGCAGATACTTATGAGTATAAAGGTGCTCTTAAAGTTTCTCTTGTGTTTCCTCTGTGTCATCCAGTTGAACTAGTTTCCAGTCGTCCTTTCCTTGTAATTGTAGCTCCATATCGTGGAAAGGTCTTAGTGTAGGACGATGTCCAGATGAAACATATGAAATACCATGCTGAAACAGAGTATGTGCCCCTGAAGGCCTCCGTAATTCGAGCTCATAAGTCTGCGCCTACCTTTTTGAAAAGCTCGTAAATTTTCGTTTCAGCATCGACTGATAAGCTGCTTGTTGCCTCATCCAGGAAGACAAAGGATGGCTGATGGTACAATACCCGTGCTATTGAAAGACGTTGTTGTTCACCAGGTGACAGCGTCTCCTGCCTGAAACTGTACCTTTAAGGAGTTCACCAGTAGTAGAGGGCTTAAAGATACATACACACCATTCAAAATTTGATGGATCCGCAAGCCCACCGCACATGGATATTAGGGTTCTCAGTCGAAGAGCTTCCAGAATGTTGAGAATTTTGTTATTATCTAGAAAACGCCACAAATCTTGTAAGTTGGAAAGTCAAAGCAGAGACCACCCTTTAAAGGCAGCACCCACTCTAAAAACGGATTTTAAGGTTCAGGTAGTTTATGAACCCTCGGTGGCTGAATAGCCAGATAAGAGCGTCGGTAGGCTGTTCGTTGCGGAGAAAACGGCTGAAACGTCGGGCACTCAGTGGATCAGTTACGAAGGGTTTGGGGACGAGTTGTCTTGTCACTTTGTTTTCCGTACTACTTAAAGCGCTACAGTTATTCGGTATGAGTAGAGTTACACAAGCCTTCTATGTCTACGTACTTGGGGCGGAATGCGACTCCAGTAGAAAGAGCGCGACGAAGTGGGAAACTCGTCCGCGAAATCGCGTATCGAGTCTTCTGAACCGATTTTTTCGGTCAGGAATGACTTTTGAGCCAAGAAATTTGAATCTCAACCCTTTTTTGAGTTCGTCTTTCAGAATCCGTCGAGAACTTAGGAAGCATTCCGAGAGTGGGTGCTGCCTTTAAAGGACAAAAATTTCGAAACTATGTCACATACCTATGTGTTCACTGTGTAACTCGTTGTCTATCTGAGGAAATATCACCTGCTGCCTCAGCGACAAACGACCTGGTGGAAGGTATGGACGCTGAGGAATAAACATAGCGCTTTCCAAAGTGAAGCCTCTTTTAATTGACCCTAAACTTCGGACATTTCTAGAAGAACTATGTGAAGCTATGCGAGTGCAGCAGAAGTTTACCCGATCGAGGCTTCCACAAATCTCTAATCACTCGCAGGAGGGAAGACTTGCCGACTCCACTCAAGCCAGTAATCAAAAGTGTTTTATCCTTGGGGATCTTTAGAGTTAGATCTAAAAGAAATACAGTAATGATACCTATACCATTCATAGGGACAAAAGAAACTCACCAGAAACAAGATCCTCGGAGTCACCCGGTGTAGAATAGCAAAGGTTTTCAGTAACAAGAAGGTTAGCGGATTTTGTTTGGTCATTGTTTCCACCAAACGCATCACCATCTTCTTCATTGAGATGTTCCATATAATTCACCAATTCAGCAATTCTAAGAATATGGTTTAAAAAAAGAAACGAAAATATTAACAATAAAACCGACTAATATGCAATCTATACACACATGGTAGAGATCAAAAGTATCTGAACACCCCATTTTTGGGTTTTCGATTAATTTTTCATTTTACATATTATAGCGATATAACCGTAATCTAAATTCTATGTATGCTTGAGAAATCTAAACGAAGTTTTGTACTGGTAGTTTGTGCTAAAAGAAAAGCGTCTAAGCAAAAAGTTATGACACTCAAGGCCCAGCTTGGTTCCTTAAAAATGATTCTCACTGTTGAACAAAGCGTTAAATGTGCGTTAAACTTTTTTCGCCAACGAACCTCTGAAGAATCTAGCATAAAAATTTTGCTTTCTGGTTACTCTCTGGGGATGACTTTTTGAGTAAAATCTGTGGATCCCAAAATTAGGAAAAATTTAATCGCAGTATTTCAGAGATTAAGTATCCTTGTTATTTATTCAATTTTTCCTTTATAAGATTTGATAAAGCTACATAAATCTTATTGCAGGTTAGCGAAGCTGTTTTCTTGATCAGATAGGAGAAGGAAGAAATTTTAGAAAAAATCATTCAAGTCAATTTCTGATTGATTTACATCTACAGTGGCACACGGGGGTGGCATACGTACCTCTGAGAATATCCGGCCATTTCTCCTAGAGATAAAGCGAGATCCGTTAGCCTCGTGAAACTATTAATTAAATAAATGAAGTAAAAGGCATTCTGAATGAGAAATAAAGCGGTTCACAAATAGTCGGGCCGAATAAGTGGACTTGTGCAAGAAAAACATACTAACATTACTGATTTGTTGCGCAAGGGTAGGTGCATCCATGTCTTCGTAGCTTTTGAAAATAAATATAGGAAACACTTGGATGACGTAACTGAGAACTGCTCCGTAGTAGTCGAAAAAGTTTTGTAGAACTGCAAATGTTAACATTATTTCCAAGAAAATGAAATTGGTACTCAAACAGGTTCAATAGTGAAAGCATGTATTTCTTCGCGAAATTTAATGTTTTTAACTAGCAGTATTTTATCAGGGCAGATAGCGGTGAGGAGACCTTGAGAGTGTACTGCTAGGACATACACTGTGCGGGGTACTTCCACAACGTCGCTGCAAGCTGAGTTCTCAGTAGCCTCATCAGGAATCGGTTACTCTCAAATTCTTCAAACTCCGCAGCATTATAAAAAGTTGACTCCTCAGCTTTGTTTCGCACCGTCACATGTTTAAATCTGAAATATCAGGTTTTAACATGTCATATATAACTATTAGAAAAAAAGGAGTAGAGAATACCAACCGAAGGTCTCCTTCGAACTTTTCGACTCTAGCAGTCCATTTCGTAAGAGGGGAAACAAGGATGCGATTTGCGACAACCCCGAGAAGGAAGTATAAGTAAATGATGGCGACACCAAAGCCTCCTGCTCTGAACATAGAAGAATGAACGTTAAGGCTTTGAAATTAACGTCAGGTTTCTCGCAGGGTAATTTTGAAAGAAATTAATGCTTACGTTGCCCATGTCTTGTAGGTGTACCATGCAATGACTCCGGGAGAAATGAGAATGTACGGGAAAATGTTTTTCGCAAGTGTAGAGCACATACGTTCAGCATCTTGAGTTAAACGTTGGTCACTGTAAAATATATTCTAAGTAATAATTTCAGAATGTCGTTGATTATCCTTCAGCCGTCAACGACCATAAAATGGGATATTATTCTAAGGAATCGTCTAGTATTCTATAACTCAGATTACTTCACATCTTCCTTAAAATATTGGCAGATGACGAGGAGATTCTAAACAGCAGCCTAGGTAAACCCCTCAACCGCCCAAATACCAGGTCGCGTCTCAATGTATTTTATTACACCCCAAATGGCGGTGTCGTCATTAAAGTGCTACCTTGGGAGCCACACTTTTTTTAAAATAAAATTCAACGTCCAGTGCACTTGTTCTCAGCAGGACACCTGTGAAAGTGTTCCAGAAATTCTAAAAGATTGGGAGGAACCATCAGTTAACTTACGGGTTGTCGATTCCGGCGTTATCAACGCTGTTCAATGTATAGTAAGCGTTCTTTCTGTAGTACAGTTGATGAAGAGTGGTTACTAAGTTTCTACGCATTGCTAAGTACAGCAGCCATGTAGCAAAGGAAGTTGTTGCTTGTAGCTGGAATGTGAAAACTGCCCAGCTGTCAGTTACGAGTACAGCTGAGCCAAGTACGAGACTATACCAGTGTCTGTCCAAAATAGATTAGCGTAGCTTTCCAGAATAAATCCCAAAAATAACTTTCATTCCGGGAAAGTAAAGCGTTGTAGAACTTTCCGATGATCGTACCAGAATTAAAGCTGACAACCTCATCTGAAAAAACGAAACTTGGATTACTGCTGCGAGTTAGCCAGATGTTTAATTCAGTAGCAGCAAAATGTGACGAATCTGAAAAAAACTTTCTGAAACATTTATTCTGCTTCTTATCATTTCTCACTTTCAGCAAAAATTGTAATATTTTGATTTAAGTGTGGAAACATAATTTAATTAGATTTAACAAGAAATACATGCAAAAAGCTTCTCTAACACTTGCCATGATAAAACTAACATCCAGCAGCGCAAATAATAGAAATAAGAGTAAACAGAGCAGCATAATCTAGTCTTGGGTAGAGCAGGCGTAAGACCGTTCCCAGGCTAGTAAGGAATTTCCAGCCCAGATAGAATTCCTTTTGTTGCTCACGCAGAAAAACCATCGCTGTGTGACGTCCTGCAATAACGGTGTTATCAGCTCTTGATCGCTATAACGGAGGCGAGGCGTCAAATTTTCGGAACGGTCGCTGGTAGACAAATTTTGGAACAAGTAGTAGATAACAAGTTGCAGAGAATACGAAGATGGCAGATTTATCCAGCTCCATACCTCATGTGTGAGTGGCGCCTTAATTTACCTACTTTCATGGAATTCTAACAGTAAGCCACTTTTGCTTCCAATGGTTCGCTTCTAATTAAAGAACAGCAGCCTAATTTCCAGCCAGGACCAAATTTTTCAGGAATAAGACTCTTTAATGTAGGAGTTCTACATTAAATTCCGGTCTTTTAAAGTTCTCCTTAATTCTCAAGAGAATGAGTGAAGAAGCTGGAAATCCAGGCGTTGCGTTTGTCGAAGAACAGTGTAGAGTGTACTCCTTGCTCCGCTACTATCAGAGACGTTCCCACTGACATCAGAAGCTGATAACTAGTGCAGTATTACGAGAAACTGCTAAAAAGTGTTTCTAACATTACTACAAGACATTACTTATCTGCACTTTTATATACAGTGCTTATATGAAGACGCGCTGGAATTATTATATAAAGGGAGACCTAGACCTTTCAGTGAACGCTGGAGCCAGTTTACGCCACAGCTACGAAAAATGATTCTGTTTGTCCCACAAATTTGGCTTAATATCCTAATTTGTGCTCATCCATTTGGCCCCTGAGTACGATAGCTCTTCCGGTATTCGCTATAAAACAAGTGAAATTTTTAAAAATACATCCTGTTTTTAGCCAATCGTTAGAAATGAAGCGAAGCTTTCGGGAGAATTATGTGCATTTATTAGAAAACGAAACTAATGAGTAGCTCTATTAGGTAGTAAGAGCAATTCCTTGTAGTGACAAGAAAAACAACGATTTTTTTCTCGTTATCTCTTCCACGATAGCTATCAGTTTTACCCCCGCAGTATTTATTACGGGCGTGCCAAGGCCACTTCACTTCCCTTTAGATTGGACTGCTATAAAGGGGGCCATCGTTGTACTTGTAAGTCGAAGTAAAGCAAAGTCTTCAAATTCTTAATTTTACCTGCGTTCGTATTCTTAAAACCGTTTGGAGTCCGGATGCGCTTGGAAATGAACTTTCAAGAAGTTTCCTACCAAAACGCTTTAAACTTAATTCGGCTCGGAAAGCAGTAACGTAAAGGAACCACACGATCCATAGTGAGAATGAGCTTTTCTTAGAAATTGCTTAAAAGAAAGTTTGAATCCGTTTAAAACTACAAAGACTTTTTGTAAATATGAATCCAGGTCAACGATATTTTCACTGTAAAGGTAAGGAAGAACGAGGCTCAAAACTCGAGGATCCCATTGCATATCACACATTAAAAAGTCTGACAACCTCAAGTTTAAAATGTTTCTCAAAAACCTCCTTGAGTTTCATTAAAAAAAGAGCAGCTGTCGGTTACACTTTCATGAAGATGAGTTTTTACTGTTTTTTGTCATCACCCTCAAAACTTGTATTGTCGGAGAAAGGAGATTTTGTTGCTGTACTTGAAGAAAAATAGGTACCCCTTCCCATATACCGATG
>KN550384.1:28341-44350 GCA_000797555.1 Oesophagostomum dentatum | reverse complement strand
TCTGCATACACACAACGCTGCATTCTACGGTGTTTGACTGAAGTAGAAAAATTATGAGAACGGAAGTGTTCTGTGTAGAGGAGAATCAAAGCACATCTTCACGCATATGTACTTAGAGATGTAAGGAGATAGCCAGACAGCTTCACGACATAAGGAATTAGTGATTTTTTGCTTAAAAATTTATGATGTGCTTCCCTCCGCAAAATTCACATTCTCTCCGTAACACAGCGCATTACACAATTCTTCCTCCCTTGTATTTGACACCACAAAATTTTTCTCGCGATGGACACACACTCTATCTTTAACCTTTAGGAAAGCACAGCCAAGACTATTTAATGTTCAAAGCCTTAATTAGTCTTCACTAATGGGTTAAACCCAATGCGCGAGCTCATTTTGAGCGAGCGTATACAGCACGCAGAGACTGTTGTCCCTACTGTGCGAAAATGATAACTTCAGGTCTACAGATGTTGATTTCTAAAAGTGAAACAAATAATGTGCTGCCGGAAGGTACATGATACTCAGAGAAGGTTCGTACATACAAAATCAAATGTTTGCATAGTTAAAAATTTTACAGATGCGTTGACGTGCCCGCCCATGAGATGAAAGCGGAGCTTTCCCCTCATATGACGGCAGGGGCGCATTGGGACCCGGGCAAAAAATTTGGGAAATACAGTCAAGGATAGAGTGAGGGATTGACGGAGACCTTATATCTTCCAGCCTTTTCACTACTTATCCAAGACGAAGGTTAGCAAATTTTCGATAAAACTCGAAAATCTCACAGCTAAGCGTGAAAAGGCGTAACAGTAAGCATTCTGGCAGCTTCTTCGATGGTCTGTGATACCGAGTGACCTCGCACCGCGAACCACCCGTTGCATTTGTACGTAGACCGCACCGAAGGCTGCTGGAGCAACGTTCACCTTTTGCGTGGCTGCATTCTGCCAAACTCTAAAAACCCAGATTTGAATTCTCTCCTGGATTTCCATAGAGACAAATATTTAAATTAGCCGATTTTTTGAAAAAAAATGTGCATAGAAGGATTGGTGTGATATTTTAGAGCAAAAAGACTTACTTACCTCTAGAATTTTCAGCTGTTTTATGGTTGGAAGCTTCTTCTGCAGCATTGTTTGACTCTGATTTAAAGTTTTAATTAGGATATTGGTCTCATGGCCAAAGACATTGTCTTTGTCTTGAAAGCGGGCTTGAAGTGTATAAAGCTCTGAAAACAAGCTTACAAAAGAAATAATTCTAATATACGATACTATCGTTGGCGACCCGAGGACGGCACAAAATTTCTTCTGAAGGTTGCTGACAGGCGCTGACGACAAACAAGAAGAAGTGCATTCAAATAGAAGAGAAAAAGAAAAACGCATTTACTGCCCTGCGTTCCACTGTTCAGCGGTACTCAGAAGCCTAAAAGATCATTAAAGGCACAGTTTTATCTCATTTTCGTGCAATAGCAGATTCTGCTTCGTCGTGATGCGCTGATTCCAATCACATGCTTACCATTCGATATATGGCCGAAAACCCGTTTTTAAAGGCCAAGCCCAGAGATCAAACTGGTTTATGCGAGTTTCCCTGCTAAACCCTTTCAAACTTTTTTCACGCCATGCAAGGTCTTATAAACAACTAGATAGCATGAAGTGAAGCACATCCTTCAAAAAATCTAACCAAAAGGTAATTAGAACGAAGTTTCCCATTTTGTCCTATGCGCAGCGGTCAATCTCGGATGTCAAAGTCACTATGCTCTAAATTTCAACGTGGCTCGACCGAATTTTAAGATGAGAGCGAATGAGAGCGCCCCGCCTTGCTCAGTACTGAATCTAAATTTGACGTTTCAATTCTTCGAAAGGTATGGTTTTTGGCAGTTTCATCACTGGATATGTACGCCACTGTAATCAACAGCCTCTGCCGAATCAAAATTATTAGAATCTCAATTACCGTTTCGGATGAGACTGTGCCTTAACTTTCACTCGTTCTAGAAAGACAAAATGCCTTTTCTAACCCATGCGTTCAATTCCCGGTTAAGCCAGCTAAAGCTGTAACAACGGCATGGGATGATTGGATTCGGTACCCACTCATTTCCGCTGTTCATCCTTGGGTTCTGCGTAGAGAAGAACGATGATTTTAATATTCTCCAGACAGAAGTATCACACCCACTGTGTACACAACACTAAACCCGTTGCCGTCGTAATCATGATAATCATGATGATGCTCATCTACAGCGCAGAAACGGAAAAGATAGTCTGACGCCTCGGCATGTGAATTCAAAGCACTTCGCACATTAGCAAGTGCTTTTCCCGACTTAGAGTAGGTAGCCGAGGATCGGACTTTGAAATCCTTATTTGGTTGGAGACGTCGGTCGCTCTGTTCAAAGGGCTCAGCAACCCTATTTTCATGTATTTCGCCCTTAACGTAAACACATCCTTCACGTAAAGTAAACAACAAACATTTTTCGCAGCAGTTTTACGGCATTTTCATCCATGGCAAACGAGATGACTCCACGGTTGACTGGAAGCTTAATCCAGCTCCACGAATCGAACGACAAGGTCAGTGGAGGCGTCTCTTCGTTTCTAGCATGGATTAAAATAACTGGCACCTTTTAAGACTGTGAGGACGTCTGAACGGCCGAAATAAGCAATAGACATGTCTCTACAAATCTCAAAGGTCTGGAAGGCACTGAAAGAGTACGGAATATGCTACAACCAAAATTTACCTCCGCCCACTTGCTTGCCCTCTCGCAAAAAACTATTATACGATTGGCAGTGTGCACAACTTACGAGATGAATAAAGATTATCAACTGGAAGGACGATCATCCTGCGGCCTTTCTCCTTGTACACGTACTTGGCCTTGGATAGATAACCTTCGAGCATTTGATCTGCAGGAAAGTGTTTGTGTAACTCAGAGTTCGCCTCATAAGTACGCAATACTGCAACCTGAAGTTAGCTTGATGCTGAACAGTAGTTGAAAAAGTACCAATTTCTCGCAACTTCGTACCTCATAACGATTTATTTTTTCTTCAGCTATAGTGCTATCTTCAGGACACTCTAGATATATCACAAAACTTGTTGGGCCTATAGCTGACACGAACATCGACGGTGCACTCGGTTTGAACGTAACTGTAGAGTAAGTGTCTTCCATGTTCAATTTTCGTGATACTCAAGAGAGAACGTACGACGTGATAATAAAGGTGCATGATGGAAAAATACTGGTCCAGTTGTTTTTTCAGGTGTGGAGATGGAGTAGAACTCAAAACTTTGAAACGACTCAAGCCGGGTATCAGAATCGTAGACGTACGGCTGTAATGTAATTTTTTGTGGAATAACTTTATCGAAACATTTGTTATCTATACTATTAGGCAATTTTTCGAAAAAAAAAGATCTTTTTGAGCACTAGTAATGCCCTTGACGGTTTGGTCAGTTCCAGCTATAGATACGTTGGAAAACGGGCAAAATTCTGACTTCCTACAAAAGATCCACGCTGCCTGCGACAGCATCATACACGGGGTGAATTGCAGCAGACTCGATCTAAAAGCACTGCATCATCTCCGTTTTCCTGTCTTCGACAAAAGCATATGAGCAAGCTGACTCACTTTGATTATAACGGTACATACCTCGCCACACAAAACAATTGAAAACCGCATTTTGAAGAACAAAATTTACTTCTTTCCTGTCATCTGTTCTAACTCTTTTACATACATACTGTTGCAAGCTCTGCGAACAACTGACTGATCTGCACTAGGAAACAAGTGAAAGAAAAAACATTTTTCGTGCAGAACGTTCTTTAAAAATCATGACAAAATGATCATTACAACAAAGCTCTTCGTTTGGTCTGCTTGAAGCGACTAGTTTCAGGGGATCAGACTATTGTAATAGCTTACGAGTTTGCTCGGCAGACATTTTGGAGTGTGAGAGGAAATGAAAAAAGCATGTCCGCGCTCAGTACTGATCCGCAGCGTAAGGTGCTAAGGGTCGGAACGCTTTTTGCCTCGTCGTTCGCTGTGCAGAGAGAAAAGCGGCCGAGAATCGTAGTTGCGTTAAAAGATGAACTAGTGGGCAAACCGAGGGTAGCATTACGGCGTAGCTATTTGCTGTTACGAAAACAAACACGATCTGACATCGCAGGCGAGAAGTTAGGTCCAGCATTCTCCAAACTTCGATGGCTAGATCACCCAAATACCTTTAAGTGTATATTTCGCTGACCGCTAGAGCGCCCGTTTGAAGACGAAGGGAATGGCATCAGCCTAGAAGAAGAAATGGTGTAACTGGACGCTGTTCGTCTGCATTTGCTTCGCTGGTTTGAACGTCTTCATCGTTCTATTTCGCCTTTCCTCCCTCTGTTGCGTCTCCGGTGAGGATATAAGATGGGTCACCCACGGTTATGGTCACATGCTGCGCTGCCCACACACCGGAGGGACCGAGCGCACGCGCCGCACGAGTGTGTCCCGTACTGTGCATTAGCTGGAGAATTTATTCCTCCTATCAATGTTTTACAATAGGCTCTATTGATACTCAGCAGCCTTTATATGCACGGTAGTGACAGAAAAGAAGCACTCAGTCATTGATGACAAGGAGAAGCTGTAAGTAATTTCTTTTACATCTGACATCGGCTATTAGGCCCTTAGCTAGTTACTTGCTAGTATATTCATCATTTAATCCAGTTGTATACTTAGCTCAGCATATTTTGATTCAAACAAAAAATTAAATAAAATGTTTAAAAAGCTTACCAGAGTACTGAAGGAGTTGTTGTAGATTACTGTGTCATCGACTGTGCCGCTCACATGATCTCGTCTTCTGAAATTGGTCTCGTCAACGTTTATGCTTCACTTCCAAGAAATGGATGTTTGCTGATGGTTTATTGCCAGTGTACAGCCGCACCCAATCCAGGATCATCTTAACCTCCTTCGAAAATTTGTGGTAATCTAGTACAGTGGTCTGCCACATATGTGTTGTTTCGAGACTACGCTTCTGAGATAACACAAAATACAGCAAAAGAAATCACGGTCGGCTTCGTTCGAGCAACTCTTGCGTAAGGAAGCACATAACGATGCTTCAATGATATAGTTTTATTGGACAAATGTTTGATATGTTTTAAACTATATTTCTAAAATTTTTATGTTATGCTTCTTTTTGTTCAGAGTAACACGTTAAAACTGTGAATTGCGCTGTTCAGAATTCTCTGCTCCCCATTCGCAGATTATTGTGGCAATCTTAAAGGAGGGGTAAAATTAGAAATCTGGAGAGATACTTATAAATCTAGGAGCATTATTCAAGTAATATGGAGTTTTTTTAAAAAGTACAAAGCGGTTACGGAAGAATACGATTTATGGAATTCCTTCGTTCTAGGCTCAAAAGCCTTCAGAATAGATGGGCACACAAAAGCGGATGCAATTTTGAAGCCATGTTTCCTTTGAACAGGGATCTCTGTGCAATTTATAAGAAACCCATACAAGTTAGAAATAGAAATAGAACGAAATTCACTTTGGAATAACCTTCGCCGCTGCCCAACTTTGAACGAGCAATGGCGCAGTGGAAGAATGAGTTTTTAACCTGCGATCGGGCCAGTAGAGTAACATGAACCGCATGCGTCACCTTACTAGCGCATGGTTTTGCAAGAAACACTGCAAGATCGTAACAGGTCGAGTCAACTTCGTGGCAAACTCTAGCCAGGTCTCGAGTTCTCATGAACCTATACACGTTGTGACAATTTGGGGGGGGGGGGATTAACAGAGCGCAGATTTCATAAGCTTTAAGTTAACCAGTAGAAATAGGAAATTCCTTATGAGGACAGTCAAAAACAGGCATGCTCGAAATTTACAGTGTCGAGTTTTTCTTTAAGTTACGCAGTTGTTTAAAGGATCCTCCTGTTTAGGGACATATGTTGCCAGCCTGCATACTCACAATCTCGCTGCTGTTCAAAGTAAGCCTTACCCAGCGGTTGTCAACGCTGTCTCCACCTTTACTTACCGAAGGCCCACTTTTCCGTCGTGCTTTAATCTTGCTATAATTCGCCTATCCCTTTTGCCTGCAAGCACTTTTTGCGTGAGTGATTCATGACAAATTCGGCGAGTGTAAGCTTACACTGCTCTTCTTCGTAGGCATGCCTAAATCTGTACACGCTGGACTCGGCGGATTCCGAATGCAGTGTGATGTCGTATGGCATGTATTCTAAATAAATGTCTGTAGGAAATAGAACATGTTAAGTAATTGTAAGCCCTACACAACTTTGAGCTCATGCAACTGTCCGTTAAGCTTACTGTGAGACAATAGAAATCTGACGTAGCTTATTGGAACTGTCTGGACATCCAATAATGTAAGATTTCGTGAAACTGGCAATAGTCTGGGCTAAACAAAGGGGAGATAAGCTTTTGGTTAGCGTTCCTTAGTGTTCTTTATCATATCGACTTCATCAAATAGGCCTGCTCAGATTAAGGCAAGTAGTAAACCCCTATTTCAAGAAGATACGCTCATCTCGCCGATCTCTTTGGCATCGAGAAAGAGCCTCAACACACAGGTGTGGTTCGTAAAAAAAGCTTCGAAGACGTCCGCTTTGGGCTGGAATACAATCCCAGCGCTGGTAGTTCCATACTTTTTATCAGTGCTGCTACCTCTCCAGAAAATGGTTAGGCAACAGAATGTAGCAGCTAAGGACTGACAGAAAAGGAGCTCGCACCCGTGAGCAGTACTATTTCGGCGGTCGTGTCGTATTAGCGGTAACCCTGATAATCAGTTCGAGTCTTGTGGCCGGCGCGGCTCCTTGAAGAGCGGGAAAGGTGGGGCGTAGAAAATCGGTTAACTTTCTCAGGACTGAGGGACTTTTTTTATATCAGATGAAAAAAGAAGGATAGACTTCTTTTTTACAGGAGATATATGTTATAATCTCAAAAGTCTCGCGCTACACGCTTCTAACGTTATTCATCCCCTCATACTTGGCGCAGATTTGAGCTCCAGTGAGGCGCTGGATGCGTATGAAAGAATGCATGATACAGTGAAAGTACGAATTTGGGCTCCATAGCTTTCTCCAGGAACGAGTCCGCAGTCTCACATTGCTCCAAAACCCAGTTTTGGTGTACTTTGATCCCCTCTGTTTGACCTGTATACGTGAACCGCTGTAGAGACTTTGCTTATGCATGCAAAAGCCTGTTGCACAAGTTTCACCGCTCTACGGTTCTATTTAAAAAAGCAGATGGATTTCACGAGTTATACAAACAAAAGGACAGAAATACGCTCATAGCCCTTTAGTGTAAGCGATGATGTTTCAATGCTCTGTTGTCTAGCAGTAAGATTCAGATTCACATGCAGCCCTGACCTATGTGCGCGAAGAAACAATGCTGAAATATATTGCAGAAAGTGTTTGCCCTCGAAAAATCTAGACTACCTCTCCGTATTTGAATAATTACCTGTTTGGTTCCTATCTCTTCCTTTGTGAAGAAGACTGTGCGACACTAAACGTACGCATAGAGTAGGAGAAAGTCTCAATAAGAAGTAGCAAAGAAAGAAACCGTTAACGTACTGTAGTCCCTAGTAAACACTTTAAAGGTGGCAAGTTCGCCTCTTTTAGAACAGATATATTCTCCTATGGTATGAAAATGCACGTACAGACGCAACTCATCATCTCCAAATATGTAGCGATCCCATCTGAAGCTGCTAATATCCTTCTCCTAAATAGCACGCAACATTCTCACCGTATGAAAAATCTTCACCACTCTTTGCTAAAGCATATGCCGGTGTAGCCTGAAGGCTCTTTCCTTCTTTCATATGTAGAAAGATTGCAGAAGAATTCACGTGGAAGCCTCGATTTTCTTCAGAATCCAGCCTCAGATAAGCCACGGTGGCGTTCACGCCCTCTTATTTTTTGACCACACCTCCAGGGCTGGAATTCATGAAAATTTGGTAACACCTGCCAGGCTAGCCAGCATGATTTAGAATAAAGCATTGATTTTCGTGCTTTGCTCATCAGACAAAAACAGTGGGTAATTAGGGAATCGATATTTATTCCTGTCACTCTTATTCCTGTCATTCTTATTGAGCTGGCTGCGCTTACCTGCCTAGCCAGACCAAAGTTTCATGAAGCCTAGCCCAGGTTGATCAATAAGCATAGTTGGAGAAATCTGGATAAGATCAACACAATAACAATAGGTTCTCGAATGTGTATGTGACCAATTTACCCCATTCCGCTGACATCGTTCCTTGCGTCCAACTTGACAACGCCATAGTTTTGTTCAAGAAACAGGGGTGGCGGTTTACATGAATACGGGTTATCTGGGGTCGAATTCTGAAGAAAAAGAAGCTTTGGCGCGAATTGTTCCGCAATTCTGATATAGCTGTTTCTTATGTCATACAGGTTTTGTAGAACACGTTTATCTACGGCCTGACTTTTCGACGCGATGTCGTCTTCAGATGCCCGAAGTGGCGCAAGGTTTCTTAGTTTACTTGGACGTGTGAGTTGAGTGGGTGTTTCGTAGTATAGCTCAGTGAACTAAGAAACCTTGCGTCACTTCGAAAAGTCAGGCCGTAAATAAATGTGTTCTACAAAACCTGTACACCATAAGAAACAGCTACATAAGAATTGACGAATTTTTGGGTTTCCAGAAAGAAAAACTTAGAAAATCTTCTTCTGCAGTGTTCTTATGCATGAACGGAAAAAGTTTCTGCAGTAGAAGGTAAAAAACATTTTCTTTATCGTAACTGCTGCCTGACGGTAAAAATGAATTGGTGGCTCCGCCCATCGGGCTTTTGTAGTTGCTGCGTGGAGACGGCAAAAAAACAATGTCTGCGCCCCGGACATTGTTTCTTGTTGTCATTTTTTTGGATGCTGCCTTCAAAATCGAATTTTACAAGAAATGGAGATCAAACTGACATAAGGAAATAAAGACAGACAAAACAAGAGGTAAAACCATCCCCTTTATGTAACAATAAGAGCAATACTAATAAGTAAACATCTGAGAATAAACAACGTAATGGAGACATCAAGAACAAAAAAGATGGAACTTATTCTTTTTTTATTTCAGTGTGAAACACCTAAGCGCTTTGTTGCTAACCTGGTACTTCCACACCGATGGCTTGAAAGGACATTTCAACACTGTGAAGGTAGACTCTTCTATATGCACTGAATTAGAAATGTTGAATATTGAGTAGTGTAGTTGTGTTGATAGCTCTTTGATGATTCTTGGACGCTAACACGCGCATTCTGTCTTCTCAATCTTCTGTTAAGGAACTCAAACTTTTGAAGCGTAAGCTAACTTATTAATAGGGCCTCTAGTAACACTAGAGTGAACTCTGCCTTTTACTTTTAGTTGCTTCCTTTGATTATTTAACATCCAATTTTTTTCAGTTTTTACAGACTTTTCTAAGCTCCTCCATCCCTCCCAAAACAAGCTTTCGGAAAATTAAAATAAATGATGTAATAAGATTTTCGCTACTAAAGGAGCAGTAGGCTTACTTAAAACTGGATCCCATTCCTTCGCTTGCGCATAGTCCGCGAGCTTAGCCATGATTCTAAATTGCATTACTTGCATGTTCTCTTCTGGGAAACTTGAGAATACTGGTATGATTTGTTGAAATCTTGTAGACTCGGCGAAAAGCTGTGCACTATAGAAGAGAGGCCGTCTATCTTCGGACGAGTTCGAAACGGACAATGGATCAAATGGGACGACGCGCCGCATGAGGACCCGCTTTGGCCAATAAGAAGGCTAGCCTAAAAAAGTCCATGAATTTCAGTTATTGCCACTGTGGGTTCTACTGCGGTATCAAACGTCCCCATTTTCATTCTGGATAAAGTTTCACTGTTTGTAAAAATCCTGAGGAAAAGTGAGCAAGAACCTTATCAGATTCTTTTATACTCCTCTGAAACCTCTCCAAATGGTGACAGTAATGTGTGTTTCTAGGCTTTTTCGACGCTCAACTTGCTCTAGCCAAGTGCTAAGTAACCCCAACTCATTTTTATGCGACGCGTCGTTCCCAGTGATGTTTCGAAAACATTCTTCCTACTGAAAGTTTTACTTCCTCAAACTAGTGCGAAACCCACATGATCCAGCAAATTTGCGACGACATTCCGAGCTCTTCTTATACCTGAAACGAAATACACCGTTGCTACTCTCGTTCTCCGAAAAAGCCCAAGCTATCTATGAAAGACGGTTCTGGTACCACATGTCGCAAATGAAACGCGCGCGCCATAGGGCACATCGCGGCTGGCTGTCTTTAGGTCACCCAAATGTTGATATAACAAACCGCATCCAATACAAAAAAATGAAATATTTTCTGTCCGCAAACCAGCCTGGTGCTACTGTTTGGGGTTGCCTCTGCGTACATGTTTTTGCTTTCAAGAAAAAGAGATATGAAAACATGCATAAAAGAGGTTCCCCGATCGACAAGTAATTATGCTAAGTGGTTAATCAGTATGTCTAAGGAACAAGAGCCGCGAGCCGCAGTCGGTGTGTGGGACATTCTCGGCCGCATACCGTTCCTCCAAAATGTTGGAAAGAAGCAGAAGATGAAGAAAGTTTGACTCATGGTCAGTACCGTTTCGAAAACGAAAAAAACTAACGCTTTTAAATTTAAAAATGCTAGCAAAGCATCAAGTCCATCTCTTCCCAAAAGTTCCACTAGTTTCCTTCACGTGCTCTGGAACCTATTTTAGAAGGAGGCAGCGGCGCATCTGATTTCGCCGGTAGACCCAGAGATCACCCAACGTTAAGTGTTATGTGAATGCTTAGGGTGAATCTTAATGTACTTTCTTCTGTCGTAAGCAAAAACCTCGAAAAAAAAGTTCTAGCTGTACGAGTACAGATCTTGCATCAAGAAGTTAAGTACAGTTAGAGTGGCATGTGTATCATGGCTGCCAACCACTTCCAACAGGGGAGCACATACGCATACAGCATCTGCGGATTCCTAACCGTGAACGTTCTATGTGAGGAACACAACTCGTTCAATAGCGAAATTGCTCTACAGACATCCGCCACTGCCTCCAGGTACGACTCACCTATCGTGATCTCTGATAGAGTCGAAATGATCGAACAAAGAAATGTAAGCTTGCTGCACTGCGATAACTGATCTTATCATTGCTGCTATTTGCGAACATGTCAACATCAGCTTACCTGCTGCAGTGGTTAATAGGTCAATGTACCGGTCTTAAAAGATACAAACACACGCGAAAGCAGAGAAGTACGAGACATCTACGGAAGAAGTATTTATGCGATGGACTGATGTGGTTCTTTCAGTATGACTTACAAATATCCCCATCTTAGAAGTCTTGTAGAAGTTACATTTGGCTGAAGATGAAGAACAAATTTGCATGTGGGCTAATTACCTATGACATGACAGAAGATTTTCCCATTTATATCGTCTTCCAAAATGCATGCGACTACTCCTCGGGGCTGCTTATTGGGAGAAAAACTTATAGCAAAACAAACGGAATTCTTCTAGAAATACGCATATCACGAATGAGAATTTTGCAAAACTACCAGTATTGGCTCAAAGCACGATCGTCCCGCATTAGCAATAACATTGGTCCCTCATTTGCTGATGTCTTGCTGGATTTTGAAGCTAGATAGGCACTTACGCTACGGGCTCGATCGTCAAGGTACGACTGTGGGCTACAATGTTAGTTGGAGCCCAACAGGAAAATGTTGAAACTAGCTTCTCCCATGGATTTTTTAAAAAATTTTGACACCTTTGTTTCGACGTTTTGCGGTCTGAACAGACCTCTCCGTATTAAAGGCAGCGTTTGGGCCCAAAAAGGTTATCGAGCTATTATGGGAGGGATGTTGAAAACACGCTCCTCTTCATCCCTACCATAGCTTGAACGGCTACAATAAACTATAACTTCCAAGAAAGGCAGTTTTGTCCAGCCAACGTACGAGTTCAGCTCAGTGAGAACATGTTGAAATAGAGTGAACTCCAGGAAACATCTTCATTTATCACGTTTTGACACAACTTTTGGTGTATACACTCGTACGTTAGCTAGCAAAGACTGCTTTTTTTGAAGTTAGAGCTAATTATGGCTGTTCAAACTATGATAAGGATGTAGAGGAGCCTGTTTCCAACATCTCTACCATAATAGCTCGATAACCTTTTTGGGATGCCTTTAATGCAGGGTTCGATATGCTCTTCACTTAGCATGTTATCGATCATCTCTCTTGTATAATCATATCAGTGTTAATATGCGCTTCTTTTTTGCATATTCGTGTTTCGCGTCATTTACTGATTATGCGGGCAAAAGCGAATCTGAAGTGCACAGAATAATAAAAAAAATAACAAATAATAATAATGACAACAAATAATATTAAATAACATGTATATCGATCGAAACGTCTAAAGGATCTGAAACATCTTGGACCTAAGGAGGACCAACCACAAACTCAGCATGATATGGATGTGTCACGCATAAAAGGTCCTTCTTCCCTAGGTTTTCTGGCTTATGTTACCGTTAGTACTGGCCGGTTCGGAGGTTTACAGTTTCATCCGAGCTTTCTGCCTGCGGTTAGGGGACTAGATTGAGTTCCGGCGAAATCGCATGTGGTATGCCAGATTCGGAAGATCTCCCGAAGCACGAGCCGGGAACTGCAAAGTCCCACCGAGCTGGGTTGTCTCACATGCAGTGGCAGTTAGCGTTTACTTATCCTCTGTCACTGCAAAACAATCCTCAGCAGAGCTGTGGCATACATGCGTGTGGGATTTTTAGCTCAATGACGTTGTCTTGAGAAAATCTGCGGAGAAGAGATTCCCTCAACTTGTTCTCACGCAAAAGTTATGGATTTTGGTTGGATTCTCCGTAGAATAGGTATTTTCTGATCAAAATCCAAATTATATTTTATTAAAATACACGCAGAACGTGTCCGATTATTGGTGCGCTGTAGATTCCAGATTCCTTAACGGGCGCGGGCGGCAGAATTTTCTTGTGAATTTTGACAGGTTGATGTAACATACTATGTCACGTATGCCTGGGTTGTTTGTATTGAATGAAATACGTATCAGTCAAACGTTCTGAGCAAACTTCCACCAAACAAAGGTGATAGGAAGGGGAAACATGGCCGTTTCGCAGTTTTCTTTTGAAAAAATGACCTAGTCGAGTTTCACAATCCTAGGCGGACATGTGCCATAGCTCTATTAACATCTATTTTTAAATATCGAAGCTTATTAAAAGCAAGGCCACAATATCTGCAGTTGGCTGAGTTAAAGTCCGAATTTTTTCCGAAGCGCTGCAAAAAAATACAAAATTTTTCAAAAATGAGGACTCCTTTTTTTTTTATAACTGACAGTTTCGCTTTCCATGTAATTCACCATGAAAATCGGCACTTTAACAGCTCCTTCCTAAATTAATAACAGTGTAACATACCCAGAAACACAAACGAGTCTTATGGCAGTAGAGCGCATTGTTATCAAAGTTTTATTGTAGCTCAGTTACTATTAGACACTCACCCGCACACCTGTAAGAGATATAGGAACAGCAATATATAAATCGAGCAGCAGCACCCAAACATTGGAGACAATAATCTGGACCATTATTATGTAGAAGCTGTTGTTTCGCATCACCTTCCAGCCCTAAAACACCATTTGCTTTTTTTGAATGAAGCAACAAAAATTCTATAATCTAAAAGGACTATTTGGCTTACTCGATGGAAGGCTGCTAATAGAAGGAACTGCATGATGAGACCAATGATAATTAGAAATAGCTGCAAACAAAAATACGTTACTCGTATCGTCGGCGTTGGGATTACTTCCCTTTGCATTTGTAAGTGGTTGCTTCTTGAGGAACGCTGAAAAAGCATACTTTAGCGAATAGTAAAAGTTACTTAATTTTTCATCAACAAAATATTAGATTTATGCGAGGTGCTTATAAAATAGCGAAATTGGTGGAGGCTTTGAAGATACGTATCAGTGTGATAGCTTCAAGGACCACTTGAGCACTTCGCAATATAGGATGTTAGTAAAAGCATGCAGATTTTGTGCTTTGTTGTTCGACTACAAAAATACCTACTCATTTAGTGAGGTGCGTCAAAAGAAAACGTTGATTGCTTAGCGAGACAATGTATACACATAACTAAATTTAAACAACAGGAGAATACAAAAACAGCTTAAAACCTTGGGAAAATAAAGAACTTCAACGGTCTTATCCAGCGCTTATAAGAAAATGCAAAGTTTCGTTAAAGAGCGGCGAAAGGGTTAAAGTAATTGAATGGGAGTTCGAAAATACTCAGATGACAAGAAGAGAAGTCAAATAAGAAACGTAAAAGAGAAAGAGGCGAAAAGAAGAAAAGTAACTTTTCCTTTCCCGTCCTCCTGACAAGCTGATTATGATTTTATACAGATAAAAAAGTACTCTTTAATGAATCCACAATTATCTTGTTTTGCACTACTTGACTGCTGCTTTCATTATAGTTTCTACATTCTTCATCCAGTATTTAAGTTCTTGGACCTTAGTAAGCTTCCTTGGCAACTATTAATGTGGGGCACCGAGGAAGCACACAACGGTTATAGTCTTTAACCCCGAAAAAGGAGATGTTACAACTTATATTAATCTGTAGTCTCTTATTTTTATCTTTAACCTTAATAAGTTCCCATATCCTAACACGTCCTTCAAGCTTGTTCTAAATATAAAGGAACTAACTGCCATTTTACCCATTTCACAAATTTTATGCCCAGTTTGAACTGTCTTTAAATAATGTTAAATCGATCTATTCACATTGTTTATAGTAAAAAATTTGTCCGAGAATCCTGCCGTGATCAGTGAGTCGCAGTTCTACGAACAGGTGGGAACAGCTATTCTCTCAGGCTATGCATGGCATAACTATCTACATCGCAATAACACTAAAAATCACCTCCGAACTCGAAGAAAGCATTTATAAAACAAAGCGTTCATCCTAGCTGGAACGCCTTATATCTACTGGCGACTATGTTGCTTAGCCGGTAATCCGTAACAGGTTGTATAAACCTTAATACACCTATTTAAAAAACATTCAGAACAGGTTTTATAGGAAGTCTTTAGAGATTAGGCTGCAGCTGTGTTGAGTATAAAGTTCTGGGTGTGATTTTCTCTTCAGAATGATGTATGAGACTTGTCATTGCTTTGTGTGCCTTAATTAAACAGAACGAAAACAAAACTGATAGATGTAAAGGAGCACGTCTGAACAAGATTAGTCTGGTGACACTGTTGTCAAAACGATTAGCAGTACTACATAATGCTTTATAAACCTAAGAATTTATACAACCAAATTGTATGGCCAAGTTCTCTGTGCACAGTGATGCGAGGGGAACATATTCACTGTGTACAGCAACATAAAATGAACGAATTTCTAGTTTAGTTAACTTATTATTTTGCTGGTCTTTAGCAAATCTGTTCGGCTAGTGTAGCGAAGAATTAGAGAGCTGGAAAGATTAAGCCACATATACAGAAGGCGTCTTCGTGCAGCGATCCAGGCGTGATGAAACTACTTGTAACTGTTTCGAGGAATTACGAGGGAGGAAAAGACGAGCAACAAGTGCTACACAAAAGATGAACCAAGAAACTCTTTGAATTCATTGGTGCATTCATGCGTATATGGTCACAGCGACGAGAGACTGGCACTGCCACAACAAGAGCCAAAGCGGGTCTTAAACATAAAAGCAAATTTGTCGAAAAATTAAAAATATTAGTCACCACTGCAATCTTGTAGTTGGAAAGGCGTTGCACACTGCAGAGAACGCTAGTAGAGCACTATTCTTGACTTGCACTATGTCGCATACCGTTTTCTTGTAAGGGATTCTCTCTCAATCAAAGTGGCCGTCCGTTCCCAACAACAAGTATAGAGTCGATGCGGTCCCTCTATTAGATTCCACCTTTTACACCAAACAAGAATACATGAACCGCTTTATGGAGCAACAACTTGAACAGTCTCTGTCAGAGAAAATGTGAGCAGCTGATGCTCTTTAGTCATGATTATTATTTACAAACAGTCTACTTTAGCTATAAGCCCTGCCCAGTGCTAGTCCCACATGTATAAGAATGCTGCTACAGCCTCGATGCTGGTTTTCA
>KN550382.1:48513-58628 GCA_000797555.1 Oesophagostomum dentatum | reverse complement strand
ACCGCCTTTATCTTTATCTAAAGGTCAACTTATAATCGCCGCACCGCAACCACGGCATGTCGTACCAAAGTTGTATCGATCGTCGATGCCACGTGATCGATACGTATTAAGCGCATGCACCGGCACAGTGCTACGGCGAACTATATTCTTGCTTTTAGCCGTGGCGCAGGGATGATGATCAACCGTTACTGTCGCTAGCCGGTCTTGAGGGAATTCTGCACTACGGCTAGAGATTTCTGTAATTTCACACCTCACAACTTTACAACGACTTTTCAACTCCACTGTACGTTAAACTTATGCGGGTATGACTGGCACTGTCGCACACATCAAACACGAAACTTCACGGCAATTCAGAGCAGAAACCTCCTTTCATCTCCCTTCATTTGTGACCAAAAAATGTATAAGTTTAGCGCAAGTCCTGTTGCATAAAAATAACAAGAAAATGAAGGGAGACAACTTCATCCAGGTGAGATACCAAAGCCAAATACTACAATGCAGTCGGAATTGATGCAGTATGTCGTGGTTTTTGTCGAGTAACTCCAACAGGATTCTTTTGGAAAGTTTTCGCCAAAAATGGTGCAATCATCGAATTCGCCCAAATTCGCAATGCAACAACAGAAAAAAAACAAGACTAGCTCTCGAAGCTGTTCACCCGCGTCAAACATACTGTTTTGACCGAGGAAAAACAATGAAACTGAACGAAACAATAGCAATTAAAACGACATAGCTATAAAAATGCATATAAACCAACCTTCAATCGATATTCTCCATACTGTAACAGTGGACTTTTCTGTCCCTGTTACTAGTCCACAGATTCTTGATCTAATCGAAATTGTGGTGAGACAAGTAGGAGCCAGTTGGCTGTAGAGACGCAAAATGACGTGCCGATCTAAACAAGCAGAAATGTAAAAACAACTCTTCACAAGCTTCTCTACAAAAAAAACATACTTCGGCTATGTCTCCGGACCCGGAATAACGAAATAAAATAGTCGGAGGATACAGTGGCTATGTAGCAGCCAGAATTTTCTCTATCCTCTATCGCCAGCGTGACAGCATCCACTATTCGATCACGATGGGGGGCTGAGCAGACGACGGTGTACGGGCGAGGAGGAACTTCGGCAGTAAAAAGATGCTGCAAACGCTACATATACTGAGTAGTTCAATTCTTACTCAAGAACAATTACCGTTTTGTCCAGGAAATCAAAAGTTAGGGTGCCCGGTTTGCTATGAGTGCTGAAATACCAGCGCTTCCTTCTAGCATCGGAAGCTATTTCCGCGACAGAGATGCCGCTCAGCCTTTCTAACACTACGAAGGAAGTCTAAAAAAATAGACTTTTCTTCTTCAAAAAAGCTGAAATCTCCACTCACCTCGCTAAATCCAACCACGAAGTCCAATCCTGTCGAAAACGCTAAGGGCATAAAGCCCTCAAAAAAGGTCGGGAAACTCCTCGAACTAATCAACGTAACATTCTCGTCGTGATCTTAATGCATAACACGTTGTTGACTGATCTATTAATACCTCCAATTATTGCAAAAACTTACCTATCCTGCACATGGCCACCACGGCATCCTTTCCCAAAGCAAAAAGCTCATTCTTCGATACGAAGATTAGTTGGATCACTGGTTTGGTCTTGAACACGTTGAATAACTGAAATATTCAAAACGTTATATAGTTGATAAAATTAAAAGTTGGAAGTTGGAGGTGGAAGTTCCACTTATAGCCTATCTATCCCGATGAGAAAAATTATTTAGTTAATACCTTTTGGCAGGAAAAAATGCGATACTGTTCCATTTTCAGCTCCCACTAAAATCAAAAACTTCAGATTTCGCTTAAACATAGCCAAGAGGGGTATTTTGAACTGGTGAGTCCGAAAATCAATATTCTATGGTGTGACCCAGAAGGCCAATATCTCAGAATCGCCCCAAACCTATGCGGGGCTATTTGACCAGTTGCTGATCAGGAAAATAGTATGAGTTTGCATGACAGAACCTTAAATTCGTCTTACTTGGTAAACCTCGCCCTAAAGATAGAGTGCCTACCATACTAAAAAAAATAATTCTTGGACTCGGTACATCAAACACCCCCCCCCCCTCGCTAGACGTGAATTTTAGCGAAATCGGAGACTTTCTGTTCTCAGAGCGTTGCATATGGAATAGTGCAGAAATTGCAGCATACCTCCAGCTATAATGATATGTGAGTAGCACTCAGAAAATGTGTTAGGTAATTCAATAGTATGCGTCTTCAGCAAGAACATAGCCTATTCTGTTATACTAACAGGTCGCTGTGTGAACTCGTACAAATGTGGGCGGGGCGTTGCCAGCACTTTTTGTGTGTACATGCCGATGTGAAGCCAATAACCCGTTCTGTAGCCTTAGCGGCAGTCTACTGAGCATGTGCCGAGTGCGAAAATCTCGCCCACTGTTCTTAACAGCTCAAACAGTAGTACTGCTCAATTTTGTTCATGAGCGCTTTGAAATGAGACTTCCCCTTGGCGCATTTTCTATTTTCGCCGCATAGAACGTCGCTTTTTCGGCGTTCACAGGCAGAAAATTCCAGTGTGACAATCGTTTGCAGAACAATCTATTTTCACGCATTCCGTCTTCAATTTAACTCGTTAAGCAACGTTTTTACTTCACTGTTGGACAACGACGATGACGACGACGACGTTTCTCGGATGCTTATCGATCGTCGTCCTCGTTGGACGTGTCGCACGACAGTGACAATGTCCGTTTAGAGTTTGTCATGACGACTTCCCCACGTAACGACGCATCGCCGGAGGCAACTACTTTTGCCGTATTTTCTCTACATCCTTGCCATTTCGAACATTTTCTCAAGAATTTAGCCTCCTTTGTATCATACTGTGAGCACAGGTTCTCTGCACTTACTCCAAATTCTGAAAATTCTTTCTGACAGTTTTACTTTCTTCTAATCCAAGAAATCCATTTTTCTTCAGAAATCACGAGGCAAATATGCGGATAATAATAGTATCCCATTCAAAGAAGCCGCATCTATCGAACAAGTGCCGAGCAGTTTGAAGCAATCAGATTCCTTTTGTTTTCTTTTTTTAAATTCAAATTCCGGCAGACTATTTGAGTTTCGCTTGACTGTTCCCCCTTGATTAAATTCCTTTTTAATGCTAGCAGCGTCCCTAAACTAAACCTTCTTGTTGCCCTAGTTTAACCTTCGCAATGATTTATTATCAGGAAATCATCATGGAGTAAAGGAATGCTTTATCAGTCCCTTTGAATGCTTCCTCTAGCCACACAATTTTCATTGCTTGCTAGTTTCCAAATTCGAAGACAATCTAAGCACCCTCACAGCAGAGGTGCAAGGAAATATCGAAAAACTAGGCGAAAAAACCGTTTCCTACATCTTATGTGCTAAAAACTCATTTATTTCGACTAAAACGGACGTTGTACGTAATGTCGGACGTCGGCCACGAAATCGTGGACGGTTCTGCCTCCGATGTCGTCGAACTAGGATGACCGCCTCGTAGTTAAAGTAAAAACGTTGCTTTACACAGATGCAAGGCTGGCAAACGACACATGTTTATATATCCTTTGGCCGTTTGCTAGAGGCATCCCTGCATCACTACTGCAACTGCGTATATAGACCATTCGTAGGACTAGCAACAGGCCGGGCCTACAGTAGATATCAGTATATGGAGTAGCAGGTTCGGCAAGAAGATGAGTACAAGCTGAACTGTTGAGAAGCCCTTGCCAAACAGCTGAATCGTACTAAGCCTCTTTAACCATCAGCTTGAATGTCGTTTGGAAGTAGCCGACTGTCAACTGTAAGCCCCGCCCGACGCTCATCCTACGAATGAACCATACATTTTCGAAACCGGACAAGTTGCCCAATGATGTCTTTTTTGGATACCTTAGCTCAAATTCTCCACGCTTCCATCAAAAGCAGGCCTAAAGATTGAACTGCTAAAAGTTCTGATCACCAACGCTGATTGCGCTTACGGGCATGGACATAGCCAGGCCTCTGCTAAACGAACGGAGAATACCTACCGCGTTTGGAAATGCAGCGCAGAACAAGCACTCTATACTCATATAAAGCGTAAAATCAGTACAGTTAGTGAGCTCCGGCCAACGTAAATCTACTGAGAGTTCTTCATCCAAATTCTTATATAACAAACCTCGCGAGATTCCTTCATTTCCTGCCTGACATTTGGATTTGCAGTAACACCAGCCCGATGGAAAATGTGGCCCGTACTGCTTCCGACCGCGAGAGTGTATCTTTCGTTCTCCGAAGTCCAAGCAAAACAGTGAAAAACCAGTCCATACCGGAACCGATATTTACTTAGGTAGTTTCCAAGATCAAAAACTGATATGACCTCTCGATTCGACAAATGAATAAGCAGCTAAACGATATGTGAAACTGAAGTATGGAATACAAAAAAGAAAGGTGTCAGGTGTATGAAAAACTTACACATAGTTGATCATTTCTTTGAAGAAATGCAAGATCCCCATCGATCAGTGCTATCAGTATCTTGGCGCCACAACTCATTGTCCATTCAGCTGAACATTATAAATAAATCCGTACACAAGAGTACACGATAAACTAGTAAAAGTCATTGTAATTAAAAAAACACGATGTGTATAGTTCCATTGAATCAACTGAGTATCTTAACCTACGTTCACCGTATTTCTTGCATATGAGAGTCTCGGCATTTTGTTCAAGAATATATTTAGCAGATGGAGAATCAACGGATACTTGTGATATGAAATCAGTCTCGCTTTGCCCGGCCGTAATCCTAAAAGATGTGCTTGCTGAGACCAAACTTATTACAGCGGTACAGACTAGTTCGCCTAGTCGTGTATAAGTTCGATAAACTATGACTACTCACTTTCGGAAATCAACCGTATTGTTGGTATAACGGTAGAAAACTTTAACGTTACTCTGGAGGTCAACAGGCTGTGTTACACTTATGTCCTCGATTCTGACGGCGACGAGGGCACCAGCGGTGGAATTCAAATACTGCAACAACATATTTTACAAAATGGTGATAAGCTTCAATGCACAGTTTCTTTCCCATAGAAACTCTCATTCAGCATTATAACAACTGCAATATACTGTTTTCCAAAAGCAATCGGACACTTTCTACTTTGTGCAGGTATTGCAGGAACTGGAACACATCCTAATAGGAGGGAGCAGTCAATAGACCGGGATAAACCGCAGTACAAACATCTAATTTTTGACCTAGTCATATTGTATGACCATGATTTCAATCTTGCTAGCAAAACGCAAATGGTACTTTTCTGTTGTGAGTATCGTTACAAAAATCCTAAGCAGTGTTTGATTCTGAGCAATTTTCCAGTGTATTTTGTCTTGTTGACTGTTCTTGCAAGGGAATGTTTTGACTTCAAGGCAGTGTACACGCAAAACTGGCAAAGTTTCTTCAGCGAGCTGAGTTCAACGTTATGTTCTAAACATATCGGTGAGCAACACCTAAAAACGTGGGAAAGTTTTAGCATGGACGAGTCGTCTTGTCAGTAGATCGCAAGGAAAAACAGCTCTTTAACTGGTCCTCTGAGCCAGTCTGTTTGGACTTACAACACCGTCTGAGCTAGAATTCATTCCAGCTTTCCCCCCAGAGAAGGCTTCTTTCTCGTTGTTTTACAAGTGATACGGGTAGGTCATATCGATCGTCTGGGTGAGAGAGAGAGCAGGTAGCGAGAGGGTCAGACATCAGCTCTGATTGGTGACATCGCTGAAGGGGCGGGCGGCGTAACAAAAGGCGTAATGCGAGTGGACACGGCCTTTAAGATCGAACTTCGAAACGAGACCTATACGGTTTTGTAGCAAATCTGACACCGATTCCAAATCTGCACTTTCTTTTTGCTTAAGACCTGCCCAAAGATGGCCGTGACTGCCCGAAAATTGGCCGCGCCCCAAAGAAAATGATGATTTTTCGCGCGCTCCACACCGTAAGCAGTGGCTTAGATGTTAGACGGTAGGGCTATACTAGTGGTGCAGCATACTATAACGATATTACTCTGCTTCATTCGCGCGCAAAAAAAAACATTATTTTTCGGTAGGCAGCCGATTTTCGGGCAGTCGCGGCTGGTTTTCGGTAGTTCTTAAGCAAAAATAAAGCGCGTATCCCAAATCGCCATCTCTAAGACCAAAACCTTCCCTTATTAGAGCAACGATCTTTTTTTTGCAAAAATGATTCTCAAATGCATCAGAAAGTCAATCGCGGGGATGCTAAGATCGTGCTGGAGACCTATACTCTGTTCGTTCTCCACTGGCCTCTTTACGCCCACGCGCGCGGTTGCATGAGCGTAACTGCTACCAGCCTTGTATTTCTAAATCGAACAAGTTGTTGCCCCAGTGATATCTTTCCTGGAGGTTTCAGCTTAGCTATCCATGATCCTAAAAGCAGATCCAAAGATTCAGCTGCTAAAACTTCTTGCCACCAGCGCTGACCGCGCTCGCGTGACCGCACGCAGGAACATAAGGACGCCTCCGCCGAACGAACAGAGAGAATCTCTAAGTTAACAAATCAAAACCCGCAATGAAAGCAGACATAGTTCATAGTGATGTCGAGATCCTATTCCATGCAAAAAAGCAGGCAAGATGAGTATACGAATCCACCTATGACGCTAGCACTAAGTAGGATAGAGCATAGCTTCATGTACCAGTTTTCTCCATTAGAACTTCCCTTCCGAAAGTTCAGATGAATTATTTTGATAGATTATTTGAAGGTAGACGTCCTCGTTATTAAAATCGCCAGGAAAATTAAATAGAAGCTTGCTGCGGGATTTTTTTTTCAAAACATGAAGGTAATATGGAGCATCGGTCTAAGAGAAAGAAACAGCTGTGTGTGAGATAGTGATAAGACGCAACCTAGAAAAATCTCGAGAATTTCTTCTCGAAAATCATTTCAATATTGCATAGCAAAAAGATTAGAAATGGATGGAATAATTGTTAGATATTTTTTAAAGAAAAGACATCAGCTCAAGAACACACTGATATGGATGATTCCTATTGATCCGCAGATGTTTCAGCTCCACCCTCTTAAAAAAACGCTTCACGCACTGCTGGGTTTCTCGCATGACTTCCATAATAAACAAGAAATTTATGATAACACAATAAACCTTCAACTGCTGCCTATTAATACTACAAAATAATCACTCTACGGCAAATTCATTTATCCCCACATGCAATTTGAATGTTATAACCTAGAATAACGCTTGCTGGCACAATGGGAACCCTATCAACGCACGCAGCCGAAGTTTTTAGACTGCTGGACTATTTTTTGTTATGTTTTCATATCCTCAAATGGAATTTTTCATTAAACAGTCCAGAAGTAAAGGAGAAGGGGATAGCGAAGGCTTTGGCACGCTGTAATGAAACCAGAGCAGTGACCCAGGTATGCTCCACATTCCTATGTAATGTGGGTCACGGGTGTCACACGTGTCTGTCCCCCATTTTATAACATAACATTAGTAACATCAGCAGTACCACTTGTAAAATTTGTTATTCTTACCAGGCAACCCCCTGAACTCGCTTGGACGATATCGAGCGAGATGAACTCTATTTTACAGGTAACTGCCCCGGTAGAAAAACCCTAAAGTATGAATTCACTAGTTCTTGTTTGGCTAGAGTTATGGCGTCGGAAAACTCACCTAATTTTGCTTTAAAATTTCCAGAAATTTAGTACTTTCCGCACAATAAATCAGATTTTAGTGCAAAACTTTTCCCGTACAATTTTTCTACTATTCAATTAATCAGTAGAACGCATTTGCAAAAAAAATTTCCTGTTATTTTAAGGCAAAATCAAGCGAATTTTCGAAAGTCTATCTTCGGTCGCAGCCCTCCTCCACAACGTAGTAGACATTCCCCTACATAAGCCGTAAATGACAGAACATCTGTATATAGTTACCGACTGGTTTTTGGAATAGCTACGGTAGCTAGCTATAATAGCTTTCTTTGGTGCGCTAATAGTGTTTTTTTTTTCTTGTACTCTACCATGTTTTACATAACATTTTTCCTTTTTATTGTTTCCTATTCCCTCCGAGAACCAGCGTCCCTATCGCGCTGACACCTTAGTCTGCACTGACAGCGTCGCCATCCAGACTCGTGTGGTCAAAATTTTTTTGAAAAAATTCTTTTGCTGTATGTATCTTTCCTCTCCGTTTCGGAAACCAATAGGAGGGAGTCAAAAATTTTGCCTCTGAAACGCTAGGGGCCGCCTTTGTCGCGGCGGCACGCTCGACCCTGTTAGTGAAAACATGACTGGAAACAAAGAAATAAAATCCTCTAAATATCTCAAAAATATGACTTACTAATGTATCCGAACTGATGTGCATACTTGAAATTAGACCTATTTTCATGTGTTTCCGATGGAGTAATACCAATTTCCCGTCCGTGTTTGTCTTCACAAAATTCCAGATCAAAATTTCCTGAAAATCGTAAGAATTTTAATGAGTGGGTTCTAGTCAGGTGTCAGTAGCGCAAAGTGAACAAATACATTGTTATTCGAACGAATTCTTTCGAACGCATATTCGACTGACTCGGAATTTTGCTCGAATATTGAACTCGAACTATACTCAGTAATAAGAAATACATTTTTGTAACTTTCCTGCATGTTATTTACGGTGATCGAAAAGAAAACTAGTGCTTCCTGCTGACCGTTTACGCCTATTTAGTGACTGCGAAAACTGTTTGCAATGTGTGTTGCTACAGAATGTTTCAGTGACCTAAATTCTTTTTTTATCCAGTCCATGGGAATTCAATTAGCTTGGCCATTAAACCTCGTGTGTTCGATGGAGCAATACTGTACAGGACTAGATGCATTTTATAGATCTCATCCCGGCCAAAAATGCACTAATTTTTTTCTGCCGGAGCTACAATGACGGAGTCTTTGCTTAATGCTGCTTCCAAACCAACGAAAATTGAGGTTCTTTTCGTAGTTGTGCTCTAACAATGAACCACAAGAAGAATAATGAAAGATGCTGGATCTATGGTGATTTGAAGGTGAAACTAGGCGAATTTCTAGCATCCCAGCCTGTTTACACTTCTCTGTCTTTCCCACAGGGCCCACATCTATAGAATAGCTGTCCCCTTTTGACATCTCCCATATTAGGTTAACCCTGATTCCCTGGTAAGCTTTACCAAGGCCTGAAACAATTTTTCCACAAACGCTGCCTTTAAACTACTGCTAGGTAGCGCCCTAAATGTTATCTTACGCTATCACCTGATACTGTCACTCATTTGCTGAAATTCAGAATAGGGCTCCAAAGTCCACCACTTTTGCCTCTGCTTTATTAAAGGCAGCACCAACGCTCGGAACGCCTTCCGAGTTCTCAACGAATTCTGAAAGAGGAACTCGAAAAACGATTGAGGTTTAAATTTCTCGGCTCAAAAGTCGTTCCTGACCAAGAAAATCACTCCAGAACACTCGTCCGCGATTTCGTGGACGAGTTGTCCAACTAGCTTTCCATGCTAGTTTGAGCGCCATAACCCCTGGATATGAGTAGAACTGAAAGTCTCTCCCATGTCTCCGCCCACAAAGCGGTTATTCGACCCCAGTAGAAAGCGCACGGCGAAACAGAAAACTCGTCCGCGAGATTGAGGACGAGTATTCTGTAGCGATTTTCTTAGTCAGGAATTATTTTTGAGCAGAGAAATTTGAACCTCAACCATTTTTCGAGTTCCTCTTTCAGAATCCGTTGAATGCTCAGAAAGCGTTCCGAGCATGGGTGCTGCCTTTAATCAAGGAACTATTCAGAAAAAAATCGAATTATTCGATTATTCAGTTACATTCGAAGAGACCAATAATGCGATTATTCGAATATACTCAAGTAATTCGAAAAGCATAAAAACCCGAAAATTCGAATTATTCAAAAAGTCGAACTATTCGCTTATCCAAACATTCTGTGGGAATTAGTCTGAATACCAGTACAGGACAGTATACAGGACAGTTTCCTAGTATTTAACAAAGTTACTTCCTCCTGTCCAGACGTGAAAATCTGTCCTTTTCCATCTATCGATATTGCAGACGGCTTTCCGCTGTGTCCGATTGAGCAATCAAACAATTCCGGCTTACTATAAATGATAAAATCATTTGAACAGTGAAAATTATCCTAATCAAGGCTCG
>KN550382.1:20377-38339 GCA_000797555.1 Oesophagostomum dentatum | reverse complement strand
GAATATTTATTCGAATTTGCATTCGAATTATTCATTCGGTCCGAAGTATACTACAGACTGCTTTCCAATTCACAGACAAGTCAGCTCTGCCTCTTATACTTCCCAGTTCACATACGAGTCAGCTCTACCTTCCACCTATAGGGTCCAGATGTTCTCCAAGATATCAAACATGCGCGTTCTATAGAGTTGCAACTTACCGGCGAACAGCAATCCTTCTTCGTCTAAAACAGCGCATGCCATCCTACTTCCACAGTGGATAAAATTATGAACACCACTATACGCCGACATATTGAACGTTCGCTAAGAAAGCTTGAATACCAATTACCTTAATAGACTTTCATTTATACAATTATGGAGCCCCTTACTCTTCTTAAGTATATTTAATAGAATAACATTTATTCGACGATAAACACTAAAAGAATCGAAATGGAAACAACGCGAAAACTGCAACGTTCGAAAATAATAAAACACAAAAAGAGCGACAAATTAGACACGGGTAAATGAACACGATTAACGAACAAATAGCAAGGACGAAGTTTTGTAAGAAACTGATAAGGTACAATATAGCAAGAAGCATGAACAACACTGCTCATCAACAACATTTTCTGATCTGACTTGCGCAAATCAGCTACTTCAAAAACGTAAGAAGTGCTGAAGCTGTCATCTACGACTCAAAATTCTGCATTTTTCACCTACTGACATGATTGGCATTCCAACAACTACATGCAGAACCGACCTTTTCTCCAAATGTCCAGAATTACCGCAACGTTCCTATCAACCCTAATACTGATTTGGCAAATCCTTCACATTCACTTCCTCACCCTCCTTTTCAACATGATAATACAGCAGCGAAATTGAGCTTACAACGAAAACAAAACGAACTCTCCCAGAAAGGTACCAGGTTACAATCTCCAAAGCAACATTTCATACAAAAAACGTAGCAACTTTCATAAGCACGACATATTTTGCTGAGTGTCAACCCATCCAAGGTGTTCAAGTATGTAAACGGTGAAAACAAAAGAAAAATGGTTAAACTCTCTCGCCCATACCAGTCATTATTCACTGGAGTGCAAATCATAAGACAATAGAATTCCGATCTTATAACACCAAAATATGAATTTGAGCAAGGATTTTCAATTAACAGTAAGTTAAAAAAAACAGAAGCATGTGAAACAAAAGTTGAACGAGCAATACGTCTAATTATCAGGAACAAACTGTTAAACTGGAGGTCTAGAATATAAACTGGAGCTGTAGGTCGGATATTTTTCGGGAAACGAATGATGGCAAAGACGTACAGTGCATGTCGCGGACTCTGAACACACGCGCACCTTCTGAGCCTACGAACCTCTGCACTACACCTCCGCACTATCGATCGATTTTGCGTTGGCGGCCGGCGCACGCGGGCTCAGAGTCCGCGACAAGCACTATACGAAAAGAGCGCATAGAAGGGGACAACTCCCCTGTTTTGAAGCGAAACACACCGAAAGGAATTTAGGATTACGGATGAAAAGAGCATGAAGCTGTCCCAACGAAACGACCGATCTGACCGAAATGAAGATCAAAAAAGACGGGCGCGAAAATCGTGCACGAAATTTGCGTCAGTCTCGACAAGACGCGTACACGTCCATTACAGTATGCATCGCATAGCCAAACGCAGTCCGTGCGCACATGCCTGCCTTCGTACACTTCCCGGGAAGCGGACAGATGAGGCGATTGTTGCTCCGTCTGTTAGAAGAGTAGCTCTGTGCATTACTGCACAGTACACACCTCCACACAAATCGAGTGCTGGATTTCGCTGAAACTTCGCCGAGGAGCTACTTGAGGTGCTGAGTCTGAAAATCGCAGTCATTTTGGACAATGACAATTTTGCGCTAGGGTACTGAAACAGTGCCAATGAATCGCGTCAGACACCCATCCCACTTCACATTTAAACGTGCACGCTAGTTCAATTTGCTTGAATTTATCCCGCGACGGAACACTACACCTTGGATCACTGAATTTTCAGCTACTCTGAGATGGTGTGTTCACGTTCAAAAACGCAGATTTCCGATGCTGAATTAGCATGACAAAATGCTTCTCAGAAGGAAGTGCCCGACAGCTCAGTGACAGCAGGACCCTACCCCTAATATCTGCTTCGATGCGAATCTAGGGCTCTAAATTTTTATGTAAATTTTACAGCCTGAATTTAGATGATTATCATACGGACAAGTGTGGTTTTCGAACTCAGCCCTCAGACAACTCCTCTAAACGAACTTTCAACCAAAAACAAGATCTTGGAACATTGGAACAGTACAGCAACATAGCCACCTAAGACAAGCCTATTGTAGATATCTCATGAGCACGTTTGCAGAAAAGATGCATAGGTTACAGACTAGACAACAATAGGGGAGTTGACGTTAGAAACACTTCCACGAATTAGCGAAAAGCTGAACATATGTGCAGCATCAAAATCTACGAGAATTCCACTGCTGAGAAAAGAAAGTAAGAATCAACAGCACAAACAAGAAAGGAAATAAAAACGCGAATTGACGAACACATAGAAAAAAGAGGATCGTTATTCCCGTAACAGTCAAAAAAGTCGTATTCAATCAGTCCAGAAAAATCCTTCAGTTCAGCCAAATCCAAATGATGTTAACAACTGAACTCAGCAAGATACTGAAAGTGGCAACACGCAAAAATATTGAGCCCACAAAATGTGAAGATAAATCCTCATTATTAAACTCAGCACTTAGTTATAAGGAAATGAAAACGTTCGAAACAACAGGTAACAACATGAGGAACGAGAATAAGACTATTTCAATGTTAATGAACAATACCTCGTCAGCAGTGCGTAAGTTAAAATTCCTGCCACCTCAAAATCTGCAATGTTGAACACAACTCGTGTAGAAACTATAGACAGTTACAGCACCTGTTTGGAAACGTAAATGTGCAAAAAAATTCTCTGAAACTCTCCATTATATAATCAAAATTTCGGAATTTATCGCACCCGAATTGTTGAAAACCGGTGCATCTTGAGATGTCTGCAATGAGAAGTAGCACATGTGCTAAGCCGCGCAAACTAGTCCTTCACTACGACGTAGAATAAGAAGTTCAGTTAGTACGATCTGCCAATGCTACAGCTATGTAAAAAACTATTGTAAGTGCTGAAGTGCCAACCTGCTGTCACCGACCGTTGCAAAACGTTAGGATGAAGTTTTTGCCATAGGATTCAGCGCTGTGCGCAGCCAGAATGCAGAGAAATGAGTTGTTAGTGAGATGCGCTGTACTAACGACGACACGACAACCAGTGGATGAAGAAACAAAAAATATCGAAACATTTGCACCCGCAGAAAAAACAACAAGTCACAGTCACATAAACATAAAACAGACTCGTCATATTTCTGACGGGTTGTTTCGAGATCTAACTTCTCGACAAAATGCATCCCTCTGTTTCACCCACATTTAAAACTGCTGCTGTTGGGACTGAAACTGCCCCGTCGCGGGAAAACTCTGTGTTTGTGCGCCTGAGTAGCCGGAATACTGTGACGTCGCAGTAGCTGCGGATGTAGCAGGGTACGCTGCGTTGGAGAACGTCGACTGCGCGGGAGTCGTTCCCGGTGGCGGTGGATTTGCCGACGCTGCGGCGGCAGTGCGAGCGGCATTCTGCTTCATCTGAGCCTCGATCAACGCCGCTTGGTCATGCAAACCCATGGACCTGAAAAAAGGAACAGCTAATCTAAAGATGACTCTTTTATAAATGGTCTATAATTTACTGGAACTTTAAATGGCATTTAAATTTTGAAAAATGGGATAAGATCCTAAAAGTACGTTGTCAGAAAGAGTCCACAATCTACAGCTTACTGTAAGTTAAGCAAAAGATCTTGAACTGAACGCATTTATTCCCAACGGAGGAAAATATCAGCTTCACAGGCGGAATACAGCCTTTAGCACCAATCACAATCAGCTCATAGACGGTATAACGGCTGTATAGTCATCCCTGGAAAGCGGGCGACTTGCCAGACAAGCTGGCCATGATCGGAGCTTTGTTCCCGAAAATCGTCAAAATCGGGACGTTCTTAAGTGATATAAAGTTACGAACAACTATAAAAAGCGCATTCGCTGAGCAAATCGGTCGTTAGTCCTTACACTAAAGATGACATATTCAGTGGAACGTGAATTAAGTACACAGCACTGCTTCCCCTCAAAGAGCGATTGTTTCGGCCCTTAGGCTACACAAGGTAAAAGCATACACTCATTGAAGGTTAGTTCGTTCAACTACTAGTTGCACTTATTGGCTTATATACGGTATTTTAAGCACCATCCACAACGCTAGCTCAGTGCAAAATAAGAGAACTTGGCTGACTAGTGGGTTGTTAACTACAAAACTCTAATTTTAAGCATTAATAAAATACTATTTGAACTCGGCAAACCGAATTTCGAAGTTTTATAATAATTTCGAATAAGGTTTTTACGAATGTATAACAGATTTCAGTACTCCTGCCACTAGCCTATTACAGACATGGAAAACTCGGATTAATCGATATTATTCTGTTTGGTCAGTGTTATTACACATTAATGTTAAGCGATCTAAATAGTCCTAAAAACGCTACCGCAGTTCGATTTTCTTTTGGCACTTCGAGGAAACATTAGTCGAAATATTCGAGAATCCAAAATGCCGAAGTACAATCATAAAATTGTACTGGAAAAGTACCTGTAGTATTCCGCCCATTGAGCTGAATAGTCGGGCTGTCCTGTTTGAGGATTGATGGTTGGCCCGGACGATGTTGTCGTGGAGCTCTGTGACGCCGATGCAGGCTGGGCACCAGACTGCGGTACATAAGTGTAACCCTGCATGTTGCCATATGAGTTTTGGGCGTTGGCTGCTGCTCCGGTATAGTACTGCCCAGCCTGGTTTGCCCACCCGTTTCCTGCATCCCCTTGTTGGCCTAAACAAAGCGCATGATACACGCGTATAACAGCAAATATCTTTCTCTAACCATATGTACCATATGTATTGTTCCATAAGCTGGCGCCATATTGCCCATTGTACTGCGAAACACTGTAGCTGCTGCCGTTTGGAGCACCAGCACCGGTGAAGGGAGGAACAGGAGTGCCAGGTGCAATGTCGCCGACCTAAACAAATAGGAAGTACTTAATGAATAATATACTTCGGACCGAATGAATAATTCGAATGCAAATTCGAAAATATTTGAATTCGAATCATTCGAAAATTCGAATGTTGGGTGATCGCGATATATTCGAATAAAATTTGATAGTCGATTTTTTGAAGAAGGCAGTCTTCAAACATACTTAATTTTCGAATTTCCAAAAAACCGAGTATTCGAATATATTCAAAAATTCGAATATTTCAAAAACCCGTTTTCGAATTTACTCAGAAATTCGAATATTCCAAAAACACCATTTTCGAAAATATTCAAATTTCGAATATTGCGAAAACACCATATTCGGATTTTTTCACTTTTCAGATTTGTAGGAAAATAGGTATTCGAATTTATACGAAAATTCGCCTTTAAATTTTTCGAATATTCGAATATTTTCATTCGAAAATCGATGTTTTTGCACAAATTCGAATAAAAAATCGAATAATTTCTCATTCGAACATACTCATTCGAGAAAATAAATTTTCGAATTTACTCGCAATTCATTCATTCGAGAAAAAAATCCGAATGAATATATTCGATGTTCATTCATTCGAAAATTTTTCGAATGAATATATTCGCTTTTCATTTATCTGAAATAATATTCGAACGAATTTACTCGATATTCATTCATTCGAAGAAAATCTTCGAATATCTGAAATATAATGAATAGTAATTCCCAATGATCTCAAAATTACCTTGATTCGAATAATGTGTTGTGCATGGTGAATTTGATATGGAGTGCCACGGATAATAAATACCTAAACATGATAAAATGGCTTTCCACAAATCCGAACAATGTCAGTGTTGAATACTGACCTTTTCCTGAGGATTCGGTGGAGGGTCACGTGATAATTCGCAGTGTGCGCCGCTCTCCGCATTAATCTAAGGAACAAAATCCGATTATGGCCAACACTAAAATCGAAAAAAACAAGTACAAAACAAAAACAAACCTGTTTTATAGTCTCTCCTCCTTTACCTATAACGAGACCCGTCTTGTTGGATGGGACGTGCATATAGAAAGCCTAAAGTTGTTGCTAGAAGTTTCTTGAGTAGAAAGTGGATTTAACCACTTTAATGTCCTCCTAGTTATTCGCTTAAAAAGAGAGCTAGGATTAGTAAAATGATTTTTATTTCACTTTTTGAAACAAAGTTTTAATATATTAATGTTGCGCTTTCTAATATGAAAGGTAAAGGAAAAACTGTACAAAAGGACAATTACCTATCCTTATATAAGACAGATATTTAAAGCAGGTGCATCTCACGAACACGATCTGTGAAGCAAAGCTTTGATATATTAGTATTGTGTGATCCAAAGTGAAAGGTAAAGGGCACGCAAAAGCAGTTAACGAGGAGCAATTAAGAAACAAAAATAGAAGAGAAACTAAGCTATAATTACAATCAGAAACACCAACATATGGTAGGGGCAAATCTACAAACTAAGGTGAGAACACAGTCCACAGTCATGTACAAATCACAGCATTTATTTAAAAATTCAACACCTATGATAAAAGAAAAAGACGATTACTTCTCTATTTGTTCAAACAAATATATTTACTTCAAAATTTAAACGGTGCGATAACAATGGTACACAATATGCCACTATAAGAAAAAGATAAGATCTTCCCTCCATATTCCGGAGTTTCTTTCTAGCTGCATGTGTAACAAATTTTCTATGAGTTCTAAAATTTTATCAGTTCCAGAACATGCACAGATACATGCCCGTTGTATGTGTACATCTATATAAAAACCATTCATTTTCATGCCCCTCCTTCCGCAACCCAAAGCGTGCGCGGTGTGCACTGACCTTTCAAATCCAGTGCAGATTGGTCGACTGTAAATGTCTTCTACCGGACGGGGAATCTAGCGTACCTCATAACCGTTTAATAAAATCAGCGTCTTACTTGTTGAAAAATGTCATCTCATACATCATTTTTTTAAAATACTCGATTACACAAAAAGTATTTTTCGACGCTCAGCTCGAATTGATCGATTACTTGAACAGAACCTACACCGAAAGCTGGAACTCCGATATTCATATGAGTCAAATTCAAACACTTCCGGATCAGCCAGTAGGACAAAGGTCAGTACAGGGAAAGGAGGAATATTTAAAATTTTGGGCGTAAATAAACCCTGACTTAATCGTAAAAGCTCATGTTTCATGATGAGAAAATAGTCAATAGTGGTTCAATGCATGGTTTTTTTCCCGAGTGAAAACGAGCCCAGCTAACATTATTCTTCCGAAATCATATAGGGTGACAATTAATTTCTCAGCTCTTATAAAGAATTGTGTTTCCTCAATAATCGCAAATAAACTATTTCAGCTTTAGCAAGCTTCAGTTTTTAAAATTACTTCGTACTTCACGTTGAAAAAAAAGTAAGTCTAGCGGATGAAACTAGAGCGACAGAAAAAATTTTCTCCGGTTTTCCTTCGAATGCACCTATGATATATCTGTTAGGAAAAAAGCTGTGAACAAACAGAACTAAAATATTAGAACGACAAGCTAAAATTGGATGTTTAATTTAGACGCGAATTCGCTGGGCCGTGAATTTAGACTGTTACATAATATTTCCGGATATAGCCTAATTGACGAGGCGGTATATTCCCTTACGCCGTGCACTTACCAAAGCAGGAGCATATTTGGAAAACTAGTAGCTTTAGGGTTGTGGAAGGTTTTGATTTGAAAAAAAAGTTCTTCAAGGCAAAAAACGACACGTACAGTGTCCCAAAAAAGTCTTCGCGATTTCTGTAAAACATTGTAACTCCGGGTGAGTTATCCGTTCACCGTTAAATTTTTATATTTTATGACCTTATGCCTCCACTTTATGTTGCCATACTAGGGGCCAATTCCATCGCTTTAACTGTAGAACATTGTAGAACATGGACCTGGACGTAAAAAGTTGTTAATTTCGAGCCTTGCAATCTCGCTAGAAGTGATCCTGTACGACGAAATTTTTCTGATGAACTGCTCTTGGGTAACGAACCACAATGCAGTACTAGGATACCTGGGGAAAATACTGGATTAATTATTGGGCGGCCAGAAAGTACCCACTTTTAAGCATCTTGAACCCCTCTTTTGCCATGTTTACACGCTTCTATCATGTCTTATATGCAGTAGTATATCGTACAGAACATAACTTTTAACATCTCTGGATAGAAATAACGTTTCCGAGTTGGATCCTTCAGTGTAGCAGCGTGAAATGGAGGCTTGAATCCGTAACATATCAAAACTTTACAGTGATCGGACAACACTTCGAGGAGTTGCGGTGTTTTATAAAAATCGTGAATATGTTTCTGGGGCACTATATTCTGAAAGCGAGAACATGCACTACACTAACTTTGCATGCATAGAAGTAAAAATATATCTCTAATGTTGAAAGCCGGAGCACAGAAAGCGATAGCAGAAGCATAGTTCTCCGGAGATATGCATACGGCACATTTAACACATTGACGACAGGGCGCGTTTCCTTCATCATTGGGCGCGTGAGCCAGCACTGCCTTAGTGGTTTTTCAGTATATTTACTTAGTTCCCATATACCATTTATCGTCTACATCGTCTATTCATTGCATTTCAACAAGCGACGAATTGTGTACGATTTCAACATTGCAGATAGCAGTTAACGCATAGTTAATGTCTTTTACAAAATGTTTGTAAACAATTTCATTTCCTACTACAATTGAATTTGAGAATCAAAGAGGCACACTCGTTAAGTATTGGACCTCATTTTTTTTTTGTTAGAACGTTGATTTTCTACATGTTACTTGCACTGGTGTCAACGCCATATGGACGAGCTCGTGCTCATTTAAGAGAAGAACGATGTAAAACTAAACTACAACAGGCAATCAACTAAGTTTCGAAAGAAAACTTCAATTCCTATAAGAGCTTTATGAAATTATTCCTATTTATAGAAGTAGGGAAGATTTTGGATGCACACAAGTCAACGCAATCGACGGAGAAAACCACTTATAATGAATCAGCAAGAACAAATTTTGCAAATCTGATGGCATATCCTTATTCAGCGCAATGAATTCAACCAACTAGAATATGGTTTTCTGGCTCTTTATAACGTTCGATAAAGCTCAAAACCAATGTACGACCCACGGGTGGGCCGTACTGTCCCACGCGGCAGTACGCGCACGACCCACCGGTGGGTCTTATTGTCGTCAATGTGTTAAGGGATAGAAAAGTGAACAAGAAGATAATCGCAACAGAAGTTCTATTCGATGTCCCGCCTACAAGGGAGTGATGCGAATGTGGATTCGAACAAAGAAAACAAAGGGGCAAAATTACCCCTACACATCCGAGAGCCATAAAACGATGCATAAATCCTCCTGAGCCCCTAACTGGAAAGTACTATAATTGTGAAAACTTCTGCAAAGTGGGAATTTCTGAAGTTGAAGCTGAGCTCAAAATTAAGAATCTAACTCTCCAACTAACTAGCAAAAGATGTGGAAAACGGTTGCATAAAGAAAAATTCGGAAGGAATTGCATTCCCTTATAACAAGTTCTGCACCAGCGGTTACAAAAACGAGCCCCAAGGGCTCAGGAACAAAAAGCAGAAAACACGTCATCATTTTAAGCGAAGACTGAATCATATAATTCCATTCTTAGCTGCAGTAATCTCTTCACACTGACCGCGTCTAAGATGTGTTTGTTACTTCCCAAAGTTGCAACATATATTTTAAGGCTCGAACTACTAGCGTAAATTTTGCACATTCACGATATCGCAGTTCACTACTACTGAAGATTCGAAGATGTTTTCCTACCATCACGGCGCATCGTTACTAGGAAATCGCAACAGGGCTTACTTAGTACTTAAAAGAATATCTGATGGATTGGAGGCAGCAACGATAAATGAAGCAAGTAGATATATAGTGGGCTTGAAGAGTTGGTGCAAAGTTGTGAGGGGTGAAGTTACGGAAATCACTGGCCGCGGCGCAGAATCCCACTCAAGACTGGCTTCCGACAGCAACGCTTGATCATCAATCCCGCTCCACTGCTAGTTCAAAAACGCCTTTTTCTGCGATTACACCCAGCACAATTTTGCGCCGACACAGCTCGGCTATATCACAATGATCTCCGCAAAACTATCCTTCTTTCTTAGCTTCTTCATCTTAACTTCTGATAAGGTGTGCTCTTGACTAAAAAGTGGACTTTATCTAACCAGCGAAAGCTGTTTTTTTTTTTCAGGAAGGAAGACGGAGAAACTACAACGTACACATTCCCTATGGATGGTAGATCAGTTATGTCTTACAAATATTTTAAAAGTAAGAAGGTCAGTTTTATCTCACACAGATTTTAAGGGTCAAACTTTCTTGTTTTCTCCAGTGACGATGGCAGAAGATTATCTGTACAGGGGAGCTCCTCATGCCAGAACGAGCATGGCCTAAGGCAGGATCAGGGAAAGTTTTTGTGCGAAAATTCTTGAAAACCTTTAAATGGTGAGTATCAGGGGTTTAAAATTTCCAAAAAAAAATCAGTTCAAAGACATTACCTCTTTTCATTTCTTTCAACAGCCTTACGCTATTTTCTTTCGAAACTTTCGAATCTACTCTCGGGGGGAAGGAGGGGGAGGGGCACTGTTTAACCATTTCTTAAAATTAATTTGAAACAATGCTTTAAAAATTTTGTCCCTCAAAGACATTTTTTCGGCATCTAAGCCACTGTCCAAAATTTCATGACGCACACATTCTCACTAAAGGTTCGCTCTCCGTGAAGGGACTTTAGAAATTGTGCCTAAAACAAATGTAAAGTCAAGTAGAGGCTGCATTTCAGTTTTTGTTCGAAAAAATTTACTCTTCCATTCGTCCATCACCTCATTTATAACTCAAGCTACAACTCTAGAATTTCGCTTTTCGAAAATGAACACAAACAACTATGGATGACTTAAGAAAAGTCTGGTGATAGCTGTCGAAGCCTAGGATCACAAACTTGCCTGTTCTGCATATCACTAACGGTATTTGATTAGATTTAAAAGAGAACATAACAACACATGATACGCAAATAGAGTTGTTAAATAACGATATGACACAAGGAAAACATTCTGGTTAGTACAAAGAGGTGATAAAACATCCCTAACCATAATCTACGAAAACTCACCTCTGTCTGACCAGTCATCATTGAACCGCTACAACTTTTGTGCACTAATTCGGTGATAAGTTCGGTTGCTTTATAGATTTGCTCTCGTGACCCCATAATAACAGCACATCTATCAGGAGACGTAGGATCATCTAAAAATTGTAATTTTCGAAACAAAAATTACAAAGAACTAAAAGGTTTTAAATGTTCGCTGTAAGCCAGAACGCATATAAACAATATCCTTCCCTTAAAAAATACAAAATTCGCACGGTAGGTATCCAGTTTGTGGCTCCTACAGCGACAAACCAGCAACTATAATTGTCTTGACTAGGAAGCTAAAGTAAAGCTCGGCAGTCAAATTATTCGCAGTCTCTACAATTCTTGCAGAGTTAAGGGAGAACAACCCAGTACTTGCACTTATTCTAGATTTCTACAGTTAATTTGTGAATAAAGCGTCGCCTGCTCGTTAGTTGTGTAGCATGCGCTCGAACGTCACTATATGACCCAAGCAGAATGTGAGCGTTTTGCGTCCGCGACGATGATAACAATGGCGCCCATTTCAAAACGCTTAGCTTATCAAATGAGGAAAGACGTCATTCTCGTCTCTGATTTGGCCTTCAAAGTGCTAAAGAAGTTCCATATGAAAGTGTCTTATAAGAATGCAGCTGTTTTGCAAAAGCACAGAACCTTTTCTTCTCAGAAGAGAAAAATTCAGGTCATTCTGGCATGAAAGCGGAATGGAAGGCACCAAATGCCGATGATCCCATCGTAGTGTACAGAAAAGAAGGTAGGCTTCTCTTACCATCTGCTTTGAACTGAATTTTAGTTCCTGTCTCCATAGCAAGTCTCTTTATTGTTTCTCCACCTTTACCTATAATCATTCCAACGCTAGCTCGAGGGACAACGACCTGAACAGAACCAATACGAGGCATTTCTTTCATGGACGAAAAAAAAAACGGAACTTACCTCTCCTTTTGCAGTAGCTTGTTCGGAGTAGAGCCGCGGGATCGTGCCGTTATCTTCCCGTGAGTTGATTAAATCTGTTACGAGTCGTTTAGCTATCTCAACCTGGAACGTCAAGATGATCGCTGCGGTCTCCAAAATTTTGAAACCCGTACTTTTTCTGGATCACCGGTTATGCGTAAAGGCTTTGCTTGGCCAGTAACTTCTTGCGAGTCTTGTATCATTACCATTTTGCAACCTGCTTGTTCCTAAAAATAGCAGCTCTCCAGTTGTCTCTCTGGCTAGCTATATGTCCTCCGATTACTGTACGCAAAGTGACGAAACCAAGACATGCCGCGCAAGTGCTCAATGGCGCTTTTGTTCCTAAATTTGGTTAGAAAACGCTGCAAAGAAAACGTACTTGGAGCTGCTTTATAGTTTCTCCTAGCTTGCCAATCACTAGGCCACATTTAGTTGCTGGTATACTCATTTCGACAGTAATTGCACGTCCATCTGTTGATGTGAAATTTTGCGCTGATGGCCGGGAAGCTGCTCTTGTGATGACGTCAGTGATCATCTGTTTGGCCCTTTCTACTGCCATCTGAAATTACATGTATCAGGTAAGAGCAAGCTTTAGTAATTGTACCGTTTCTCTACTTCTCAAACCCAATACTATACCGCATCAGAGGTCAATCAATTAACCTGGTGGCATTCTAGATTGCTGAAAGTGACCGAAACATTGCTCCAGGCATGACTATACACTACAGCTGCATTGATGATGCCCTACAGTATCAATGCGATTCAAACAGCCCTACATTATGATTCGCACAAAGTACGGCCTATACATCAATGTGAAAACTTTGCGCTGTAAAATTGAGGAAAGATCGGATCACCTCTGTGCGGATACTCCTTCATAAAAATGCTGGTAGACCAAAGTGATTGTTACCTTACTGCCTTGGAGTGTACATTGACGAACGCCGGAGCCAGGATCGCCATCTGGGCTCATCTGCACCCGACATCCCGTCGTGCTTTGGATGTTCTGGATCTCAGACCCTCCTCTACCGATAACTTAATGATAAAATTTTAACTCTAGCTAGGCTTTAAAAATCGATCCGAAAACTGTCGTACCCAAGCCTACAGTGTTTTCTGGAACACTAATAATTTCTACAACAGTTTCGGCAGCACTGGCAACTGTTGGAATCATTGAGGCGGCCCCAAAACCCATTTGTTGTACCATCCCGCTACCATCCATGGCTCCCTCGATGTTACACCTCTTCACGGGATTCGCTGAAATAGAGTACGATATCAATAGGTATCGAAAATTTTAAACTTACACTTAAAAAATAAATGATGAGTACATCAAAAAGGCACAAAGAAAATAACGACAAGAATACTCAGTATACAATGCAGAACGAAAATAACCGCATCACGCACGCTCAGAGTCTTCAGGATAGGTACGCTTCAGAGACGGATTTGTTGCAGTGTCGACACCAGAATGCTAAACGACATTAAGAATCGCAGTTCATATCACACTTCTTTTTTATTTTTACGCCAAAATCACGAATTAACATTTACATTTTTAATCTGAAACTAGTACGCAAGTAAAACTCATAATTCCCACTCAACGTCATGAACAGCCGAAAATTTTCACTTGAAAATGCAGATTACATCAAACGCTCCAATGCCTTTTTATTTATCCTCAATTTCTTGAAAACACAACAAATTCTCCAATGTATCACCAATACAAGTAAAATAAAAAGAATATCAATTCAAAATTATGTGAGTCAGGGATAAAACTTTGAAAATACGAAAAAAAATCATTTATTTGTCAGTATCGCGGAAAAAAACCAACATAGGAGAAAACCAATTACCAAAACCGAAAGCAAATTAGACCGCTATCCGATTACCAAAATATACGAAAGAAATGTTCAATCATGGTATATAGCTGCTAGAAACACGCAGATTTATCGCATGAGTCATTCACTTACGCTATACAAGCACCATCAATGTACGGAGCAAAACCACGCAACTTACCGTATAATTTTCGAAATTTATGAATTTCTCACCTCTCTAGCACGTAGAAGAGCGTCTAGAGCGTCGTGGACAGCTTTTTCTTCGATTATACCTCCAGACATACCGCGAATACGGCCATAGGATGGAGGATGAGCACTCGTTGACACGAAAAGGGTCACAAATGAGTAGTTACGCGTTGCAGCGTCCGCTCGCTTGCACGAAATGAACGGTCCCGCGGAGAAACGATCAATACGCACAGAAAACACGGTAACTACGGAAAATTTGGGCAATTTTTCCAAGCAAAGGAGCAGCTAAATGGTGGAACTACTTGTAAAAATTGAGTTCAACCCCCCTTCTAAATGGGAAAATTTTTCGAAACTATGAAGGGGCAAAGAAATGGAGCCTTAACAAGCTTGACAAAAATCTCCTGTTTCATCGACGCGTGTCGAGGGACTGACCCACGCAACGCGGCGGGCGGTCGTCCTCCTGTCTCTTTTTGGGCAGAGAAAAAACCAGGCATGAGTATGTGGCATGCCGTCAGTAATATCCAAGCACAGAAGTATTCCATTTATCTATTATTTGAAGTTTTGGCTCAATTTCCATTGCTTGGAATAAATATTTTCGCAATTTTGAGTCAGTGAATATATGCCGAAATATTTATTTCATATAGAATAGATCGTGTCAAAATTAACGCAGTTCCGCTGTCATTTTACGTAAATTTTCCTACATCTGTTTCCAGAGGCTATAGTAGAATTGATGAGTTTTTGTTCCCACAGGACGTGTTTTAGAGTTGAAATTAAGAGGCGAAATATTTTTTAAAAAATATCAAGTTACTGCATCCTGCCTTTAGAATTTGTTAATCGTGATTCTACAGTTCTCAAAAAAAGTTTTAATTAGGTAACCAACACTCTGCAGTTATTTCTCTAAACCGCACATTATATAAGGATGAGAACAGGGAAGCAGAAGTGAAAGGGGTGACTGAGTCTAGAAAACAGAAACGTGTAGGGTCTAAGCTGCAACTGGTTTGGGATGTCAAGCGGTACTGTAGGTCATTCTTTACTGATATGAGTTTCCGGGGCACCTTACGATATTCCCATGCTTTTTTATTAGTTCCGTCTAGAAGTACGAATAAAACTACCGAATTCCCGCTCATTACTGAATCTTCTCTTTCACCAACTACCCCCCCCCCCTTCCCTCCCCAGTATGCAGCAACCGTTGATACGTCATCAGCCGGCTCTGTGAAATCACACCGTTAAATCAGCCCTTTATGGGCGCTGCCAGAAAATCGAACAGTTGCGAGGGCATAAGCCTGAATCGACACACTTGACCGAACACTTGTGAAAAAACCACATTCAGACACCTCGAGATTATCTCAAAACGATAACTTTTACGTTTCCTCATTCTTTTCTCATTGAAACAACCGGAAAATCCTAAACAGACTACGTTGCCTGTAAGCTCAGGTTCTTCTCTATCCCATATTTTCTCTCTTCCCATCAATCTTCATTAATCTCAGAGATAGACAGTAAGCAAGAGTCACCGCGTATGGAGACGATGGGGCGTTCGCTCTGGCAGTGAGTGGGCACACCAGAGGCAAGGAGCCTTGCTATAATTGGTTGGCTCCGCGCAGGGCCCCAAGGCGCTGTGGCGCTTACGGTAAGTTCTCGCCCACGCTCATACTGTATTGGTTGATCTTTGGGTGAAAACGTGCCGCTGAAATCCTCATTTACTGTCGCAAAAAGTAGGAAAAATCTACAACTCTTCACTACTCTTCCTCTATGCAGACAAAGTCTTAAATCCTACAATTCAACCCAAATTTTTTAACCCTCTGAGTCCCGCTGGCGCGTATATGTATCAGTGTTTTTTTTCTTTCTTGTAACAAATGGTCTGCTAAATCTTACATGTCATGTCGATTGTACTCTAACAGTACTATGAAATTTATGAATTTCGCTGATTGTAAATGTTGCGAAACAGAAGGCACCAAATTTCCGATTTTTTTGACTTTTTGTCGATTTTTTTAGTATATGTCAAGATATCAAGATATGGAAACCTGTGCCTGTCGAAGGTATATTGTATGAAAATTGTAAACTATGCATTGTATGCACTACATAATAGACTTCACTAATCTTAACGGAATTTAGAGTAGTAACCTTTCAAAATCAAGGTTGACAACAATGCCCTTATCGAGGTTTTTGATGACGAAAATTCATAAGCACCATCAGAATATGGTACTTATACTCCCACGATGATGGCGAAAAAGAAACCAGCTAAACTGTATTGATAATCTGGTTAAAATATTTTTTAAAAAATTCGTCAAATTGCACCTGATGCTCCCTCCCATCCAGTAATGCATGGTATTTTACAATTTTTTTGCATATGCCCTCATAGTTCTCTTCTCCTGTAGAAAATTTTATACGTCGGATTAAAGATTGTGATAAAGAAAGATCTTAAATCTCATTTTTTGGGCCTCGAAATGGCTTCTTACTGTGTTGCAAAATTCTTTTTAAAATATATGAATCCTTATCCGATAGTTCTGCCCCGACAGTTGCAACTCATATGAGCTGAGCTGTTCATACTACCCATAACCTGCCTCCTTCAAGCTTTCGCACGGCTCGGGACTCAAAGGGTTAAAGAATTCATTCCCTTCCCACTCTGCCCGTATATTTCGCGTATTTCGCATGCCACCAGTTATTAGTGCATCACATCACTTACAGTAGTATTTCTACTATTCTTTTCTGCACATACTCTCTTTTTCGCGGACCATGACTAGTGAGGTGGGCGTGGCCTAATTTATCTTGGACTAGAATGGGAGTCCAAAGCAACTTGAAAAGCAAAGAATCGTGTCGAAACGAAAACAGTGGATCAACTTTAAGCTAGTTCACTGTGTTTTAACCTGTTTGAACAGGTCGGCATCCGTTTGGGTGCCTGGCCCCGCCTATTTCACTAGTCATAGTCCGCGAAAAAGAGCATATCTACTCAACCACACCATATATATACTCTCGCAACCTATATCCTTGAGGTTACATATTTCTACGCCTGCCAGCTAAACAGGACAAGGGGTACAATTTTTCGGTCCTTCACGAAAAGTGAAGGGGGTGTGGGGACGTTCTCATCTTTAATCATGTGTGGTCAACGTGCGTCATTCACATAACAAAAATGAATGTACTGATAGAAGTATCCCTTCCCAATAGTCATCCCAAACATCAAAACTGCAGAATTTTGGTTGCTTCAGATTTTAAATTAGGGGGAGTATTCAAAACCATGCACATACACTTTATTTGGCTTTTTGGTAGCTGGGTTCCTAAGTATTATCACAAATAACAAGCATAACTATAAAATTTCGACAAAATTTTAAGCTGTGATTTACCCGACATTGACATCGCTCGCGGTTCCAATATTTTGTACCTACAAATGAGAAAGAGGATGTGGGATACGTAAAGCCCTCTTAAAGAAATCGCCCGTAATTCCCTTCAGCAAAATTGAAACCATGTAGGAAGGTGATGTAATATAAGGTAACCCGGGGTCTTTCTAGAAAGTGATTACCATCCCCATTTGGGGATTCATACATATGAATGTCCCTTGTAGGATGAGAAGCGGACAACAAACGTGGATATGAAAGTACCTAAAGCTGGCTGAGATCCAAGAGCAAAAATAAAACCAACGAGTCGAGAGAAGGTGGTGACGGCAATGCCCAGTAGGTATCGGGTAAGGTGATAGCTCACCTATCGATTTGATCTCGGATGGTCAACGAGAATTTCCGAGCGTAAATATGTAAGTTGTGACAGTTCATTC
>KN550378.1:34315-46130 GCA_000797555.1 Oesophagostomum dentatum | reverse complement strand
TTGAATTTTTTCGGATTATTAGATAGAATTAGCCGAAAATGATTTGTGCATTCTTCGGGAAATCTATAAAGTGGTTGTAGAAGTGCGAGCGAAGTGAGCACCCCAAAAGAGTCTGAGGTCCGACGTAGCCGGAATCTCAGGCCCATATCTTATTATTGTAACTTTCACCAATTTTGTTAGCGTTGTGCAAAACTACGAAAGATGAAACGATCTGTTTAAAACTGAATATTTGCCTGAAGATATGGCTAGAGCAATGAAAGTGGATGTCACTATTTTATTTACTCTGCCTCTGCACCTTTTGCACCATGCCAGCTTTGTCGCGTATCGTTTGCCTTTGAGCCAAACATTGGCATTGTCCTCCGCCAGATGCCAGTAGAAAACGACCATTCGTTTTCTCAAAAATGAGTTGAGCCTACGCTGCCGGAGTTTCTTTTCTTGAGTAAGATATTATATTTATTGAAACTTCACGTCAACAGCGAAAAATGAAAAATTTCCGAAATGACGATTTTAATTGCTTGACCTCCTTCCGAACTGGTCTAAACACTAGCTATAAGAGACCCGGCAGTATTTAGAAGCTTTACAGACTAACCTGTTGGTTGCAATTTAGTTGATTATTTTCTATAACTCTTAGGTATGCACACTATTGTCTTAGTTTATCAATGATCAGTATTTACAGATGTAACAGTTCAACAGTGCAATTTTGTACATAAACAGAAGAGCAACTTTTGAACTTTTAAATCTATCTGCTACTGGAGGAGAACTTCGATGTCGTTCCTGTATCTGAAAATATGACTACCCTAGATCGGAACCCTACACAGTATGTGTTGATCAGCCATCATCTTTCTATGCCTTCGTGACTCCTGCTCATCAAATATCCCAGCTAACTAGTGCAAGTACTAATTGTTTAATCACCAGTACTACATATAGTTCCACATGCCTTCAAGCTATTTGAAAAGCTTGCTTCAATGCTTACTATGCAGAACGAATAGAAAGCTTTTATCTTCTTCTCTTACATTACTACTAGTTTTTGATGCGACAATAATTTCAGGGAATTTTCTTCTAAGTAGCGGCTAAGCGTGCAGTGTTTCCACTGAAACACGTCATTCTATTCCTGGCTGTCTAGCGTTCGTTTTAATTTTGTCCACACAAGCAGCTTATAATAATTCCGCATCACTTTTTGGTGTTAATTCTGTTTGTTAGCTTTTGTCAAGCAAGGCTCCATTCTTCAGCGGTAGTATAAGTATAGAACCTTCGAAGATCTCTCCGCTTCTCAGTGGCATGTTCCACTTTGTCCTCAGCAAAAATCTCCTCGAGAAATCCTTCCTTGTCGATGCTTCACACGATTCCTTATGCCGCTGCATTCCGAATGCGCTCCCCGACTGCTGCACTCAGTGATCTGTATGTACACAAGTAATTTGTTAGCGTGATCGTTGAGAAGACATTTGTTTTATTCCACTTCACCTCACTCAGTGATTTTCTTGAAGTATCCTTGCAATTCCATCCAGTTTTCTTTTTTAGTGAAATCACTGATTAAACCATTCAAACCAGGTGGTTCTACTTACCTTGCAATACTACAGAAAGGCAAAAAATTGCGTCCGGAATACTCTCGCGCTGTCCATTTGGAGAGCAGAAAAGGATTGCAGTAATTTCGCGGTGCACTCTTGTCATAGCCGTTTCCGGCAGAACCTCCTTAAATAGATGTTTTGTTAACCTGAGGTTTTGCCTGGTATCAGAATGATCAGCAAGCAGTTTTATCTTTTCCTTGATTCTTCCAGCTTCTGGTACAGTAACGAGCGGAACCTCCACTGTAGCCAGTTTGATGGATTAACACAAAACGCAGCTGTTTACTCGTCTCATAACTTCAACCATATATCTTAGAAAATTGGTGCCACTATCTTGCAAATAATACAGAGGAAACAGGCATACCTTTGGGACAAAATTAGTTATGATGTTATGATGTTCTATGTAACATGTTACGTGAGTTCTGATGTTTACTTTGGCACTGTTGAAGGATGTAGCATTCGTATGAACGAATATACGAGAAAGAGCCAGCCTGTTACATTAAAAGAAAGAGAGTTGAGAAGTAGAGAGCATCACGTCATTTTACGCAGACGCTTTTTAGACTATTTCATAGAAGAATGAGTAGAAAATCCAACAAAAGAAGACGAAAAGGGAGCTAATTCAATTTTCGACAAAAACGAGTAGGCGGGAGCGTAAATGCGAGAAAAAACTAGACTAACAATAAGTAGCTTTAGGGCGAGGCTTTCTAGGCATGAATGTTCAGTCTGCTAGAATAGACGCTGGTAGAAATCTTGCACTTCTGTCGGCCAAAACCGAATAAAACGTTTTGCTCAAGCAGCTCGGAATTTTAGAAGTTTGTACTTAGCTGAGCTAACACCCACAAATTTATATTGGTACCTGTTTCATTGCATCAGAATGGATACGTTCATCGTTGCTACTACCTTCCGTTTACTCGGCCAATACTTTGCTAGAATAATTTGCATACATTCTCTTGAAGTTATTTCCGCTAACTCAGCATGTGTGAGATTGTCATTTCTTCAGAAACAAGATTTTCGATTCGTAAAAATCAGACTCCCATATATTAGGTTGACCAGTAAGTAACTGCATTTCTACGTGTCTTCTTAGTCGATTATTTAGGATCAGATAGGCTAGCGCGGCTCGATATTTTGTAGGCCTTGCTGCCTGGTAGCCTCGGAGACAGGCTACAGTATCCTAGATCACCAGGAAGAACCACGATATGTTGCCACCCAAAATGGACGTCACCAGTTCTTTCGTACTTTTTTGCAGCCATCAAGAGTTGCGATGAGGTGGTCAGGTGTTAGCCGGAAAGAGCTCGGGTAGGGCTATAGGAGCGTAAGAGCTGGCGGTTCCCGCTTGATTCTCAGACTTTCTAAAACTTGAGTTTCTCGTAATTTCTGCATTTCACACTTGCACACGATTGGAGGTAATTCCTATTTTTCGTCTTTTATCAAAAAAAGAGCAAATTATGATGTAATCACGCTTTAATGCTATCATGGTGGGAGGAGGCCACGGCAGCAGAATTGTAGCTTGTCCAAAATCAACATCCACTAAAATTTCCACTAAACATTTTAGCATTTTTTAATGAATTGCAAGTTTTGCGCTTTCATATTTTGGCTTTGGACAGATTTTATGGAAGGTATTCTAAAAATGTACAAATGTCAAAGTTCGTTTTTTTTCGTGGGTGCTTGTATTAACTTTCGCATTAATGCCGCCAAAAATACCACAAATTTGAGGGGTTTTTTCCTTCAATACTTTTTTACTCCTGAAGTTTACAACTGTCGCCAACCCTCGGAGTACAGCACACATCGTCGAAATTCATGATATCGTTCTTGATTCGACGTTTTTGATTCCCTACCTTAGCCTTTTGTAACATTTGAAAAAGACATAGGTAGAGCACCTTTTTAGCTAACCGAACTGAAAAAAGTCTATTTTCAAAAGTACAAGTGACGGTATATTTCTTTTTTCGAATGGTGTATAATTAGCTAGAAAAAGCCTTCGTTTTGCAGAGATTTCTGAAGTGCAATTACCTACTTACTGGCCAATCTAATAGAGCTCCGTCGAACGCTCAAAGTCTCTCACATTCGTTAGGTTCTTCTGAAAAATTCTGATTGTTAATAGTTCCACTTCAAAAGCCACCCCTTCTTCCAGCTGTAAAACCCAGGTAAATAGTTTCTCATACTCAAATGTGTTTTTGATTTCTAGCCCCTTTATTTCGCCACGTCTATTCAGCCGAAGTTGTCAGTGATGAATTCCGTGATTAACTGCTAAAGACTTTTGATGCCATTATGCATGGAGTAGAGTGTATTCTGTAGCTACGGAGAAAACCCGAACATAATCTCTGTTTACATTTTCACTGAAATCGCGGGCTATACATAACCGACTCTAAAAGGAGGAAATAGAACAATTTGATTTTCGTAAAGAGCACAGTCTTTTTGTCCTGAGTGTTTTCCATATATATCACACGTGCTCAAATCCTCTTCAACTATTAATGCTTAAGGCAGGCTTATCCGAGAATACTATTTTGATTCACCTGCCCTTAAAACGCGTCACCAATTCCATCCAAAGTAGTGTCTTGCTCTTCTCTCGTTTCTATTTCAGTATCCAGTTTTCAAGCAGTTTTTATGGATGACAGCAGCTGTTTTCGCAAGAATTTGAATGCATCCTTCGCCTCAACTCAGCACTTCCTCTCCTAACAAAAGGACATAAAGAATTACCTCATTTCAGGATTGCCATGATCGCTGTATTCTGAATTAAATGCAAACGAGCTTTTTGTTCCGGGTAACTGGATTTCCTTTTCCTTCGCCTAGCAAGCAGTATTACTTTTTTCATTCATGCTCAACTCTACGCTAAGATACCTACACAAAATTTTTGCATTTTAAAACAAAAATAATCCGTTTTTGAGTTTTGAGAATTATGCTTAGGTTTGGGTTTGGTATGTTTCGCAACCACGGATTTCAGCAGAAAAAAATATGTGCAGGGGGAAGTACGTAAGTATATGCGGGCTCTGCTGAACATATTGTCTTGGTGAGAGTGAATATTTCATTTAGCCAGTGCACAAGGTTTTTGGAAATAATACCTTTATTGGCTTACGTTTCAGCTACCGCCTTCTTCACTGCCTGTAACAGACAATCAATTCGTATTCTTTAGCCAAAGTCTCTGCTACTAAACAGATGAAGCTGCGTAAAAGCTCGATTGGTCACTAACTCCACTGTGCGGCCCTTTCACGTACCTTCCGCAAGCCTAGTGTACGGCTGTTGATTTCGACCGCTTTTTGGCCTGTCAAGAAGTAAAATGAGAAAGCCCGCTGTTGTTTGGTTAGAATATATCGTTAAAGGCAGCATTCGGCCCCAAAAAGGATATCGAGCTATTATGGTAGGGATGTCAGGTGGAGCCTCCTTTACATCCCTACCACAGTAGCACTCGAAAATTTTGACTCTAACTTCCAAAAAGGAGGTTTTATTCGACTAGCATACGAGTTCAACTCAGTGAGAACATGTTGAAACAGAATGAACTCTAAGAAAGAGCTTCATTTATCAAGATTTGACACAATTTTCGGTGTATGCACTCGTACATTAGCTAAAGAAGACCGCCTATTTTGGAAGTTAGAGCTAATTATGGCGGTTCAAATTATGGTAGGGATGTAGAGAAGCCTGTCCCCTACATCCCTACCATAATAGCTCGATAACCTTTTTGGGGCCGAACGCTGCCTTTAAGATATGGCTCGAGTTCCAGTGTGATAGTAACGCATTCGTCTTTCCGGTTCATTTTTGGGTTTCGAGCGCGTATCCGAAAATGCTTCTAATGTCTTGCGGGCTGGTGTTCTTGTTTCATACGCGAGGATTTTGACGGCTATTTCAAAATTCGCTCCAGCGTGGCTTTTAACTCTGTGAGCACCTAGAGGTGTAGAAGAACGTGACTTCTCTTTACCTACTAAATGCTCTTTTATTCGGACGCATAACGCACGAGCTGACTCTCCTACATACTCGTCGCCAAAGTTCATACAAGTGTTCAAGTAAGTAGTAGTGCTCGTACTCATACAGTCGCCTTATCCAGGGCAGATGACGCAATTTGGTGTCGTGCAAGTGCGGTCGTATAACCGATTACGGACAAGCAGACGTTTAAGATTGTGTGGAGGCATTTCAATAATCGCAACCAAATTACTTAGTTTTGCCCTTCCCTGCCCACACTGTCGTAACGTGGCGCTCACTTCGTCAGAAATAAAGGGAAAGAAGAAAGGTATTTTATCCCTTATAGTGGACGAGTTAGCTTGTGTGGACCTTGTATTGCTATGCCATCTAGTGCTTGGAGCATAATTGTTGTTATTAGAATATCCGTTTGAAGCAGCTACCATCTTTGCCAAAGATAGAGATTCACTTCTTTCGTCTGGCCCACTGCAAACTGTCAAAGCGGTGCGAAGCATGTTCCTAATAGTACTTTTTGTTCGACTAGGATGAGCAGAATTGACGTGTATAGGGATGTTTTTATTAGTCCGCTTTCAGTACCATTTGGTTAGATAAGATCCATTATAGCTTTTAACCTAAACGTTTAAAAATGGCAGCCAATCCTCATTCGGTTTTTCTCGAGTAAAAATCATATATTAAAATTGTCCATTTAGTAGTTCGAAGCAGGTATCCAGCTCTGCTTGTGTAGCGCAAATGACGAGACAGTCATCAATGCATCTACAATAAAGCAGTGGGCGTAGATCTAACACAGATGCTTCACTTCTAACCATGAACGCTATAGCCAGGATGGGCGCCAACCTTTGCCCCATAGCTAAACCTCTAATTTGTGCATAATACCTTTCTGACCATCTGAACACATTACAATCAAGACAAGCTTTCAGTAATACCATGCACGATTGAGATACCGTAGAAGTTAATATTTCTCTCGTTTTGTATGAGGAGCTGATGAATGATTCCTGACGCGGCATCGTTTGATACATTTGATACTAAAAGAAATATGCCAAGGTTTATTGACGGTCGAACTTTCCAATATCTTGGTGAGATTTTTCACCCTCATCCGTTTCTCAGCTCCATCTATGAACTATTTTATCTCACTCCGCATTCTTTCTATTTTAGATTCACGAACTCCTGTGAGGTTATGGCTTGCTACTGCTGTACCACTTTTTTGGATGCGGCCTCTGCAGCGATTTTGTTCACTGAACATGTTTCTACGATCTTCTGTCTCGATTCAGTATATTCTTTTAAATAATAATAAAATCCTTTCCGGAACGCTAGTATTGCATGCAAATATAACATGTGGAACAAAGCAAATCAGAGACAAGTACGTACCCAGGAAGTAGAATGTGACAAAGCTGCTCAGCTTTTACCACAAAATTTTTGCAAATGGACATTGCTTCAATATATGCATACGGATAGAGGTTTATGATGCAAATCTCTAGTCTCTAAATTAGTTTTATTTATTCGCGAACGCTAACCAAATTGCTCACAGGGTTTTTTGCGTTTTCCTGTTTTAGTACAAGTTGCTCTGTCAAACTTTGCCAGTCTACTCCCCTTCTCGCTTTGTTAGAATTTTTTTAAAATTCATCCGTGCACATTTTTCCCATTTAGGACTTTGCAAGACATATTTGAAATGACGCGATGAACATCTCGTCGGAAGGCAAGTTTGCCGAAGATCCATGTGCATATGGGGAGCCGCGCTACCTTTACGAAAGGTTGGTTTCGATGGTTTCGTGTTCCATTAACCCGTTTCTTTTCCAGTGACAATGTGGATAAAGCAAGCGTAACCTGTGAGTGTACTCAGAAACAAGAAACAAAGTGACAAATGCCAGTAGACTCATATTCTTTAAAAAATTGAAGAAGAAGAGAAGTTCTGAGAAGTTTCCGCTAATGCCAGAGAAGACAGCCATGCTGTGAAAGAGTGCTTCGAAGCTCCGAGGAAGAGCGAACTGCAAGGCAACGAAATGAGTATAAACGAGGGCCGCTTCTTTTCCTAATAAAAGTCCGTCCCCGTTGAAATCTCACAAAATGCTCAGCACCAACTTGTGTCTCAGCTGGCATATCGTTAGCCATATTGTTTCACTTGCTATGAGCTTATGCAATAAGACGGAAAGTGTTTCATAGTTTTCTTTTACTGAAATGGGTTTTTACCCGTTTAATGGTATCTCATTGGACTTCGCGCAAAGAGAAATTCTAGTATCTTGGGAACTGCTTCTAGCATTTCACCTACTGCTCGCAATTGCCCACTGTTCTGATTTGAAGGAAATCCAACGGATCTTTCCCAGTTTTATAAAACCTTCTAGTAATTTGACTGTAATTGCATTTTTGGATCTTATTGATAACGAAGTGCTGAAAATATTCGGAAACTACATATCAGACCAACTGTTACCTTGTCTGCAGTTTCTTAAACAAGAGCGGTGAAGGTCGTACAAGTCTGACTGGGTTATTCATTCAGTAGAATTTGGGTGAACGGGCTTCACCATGAGCTCACTACCCCATAGTGATACTTCGCAGCTACACCTCAGAAAGACTTCTATGTTTTAATTCTACCAGAGGTATTAGAAGAATTCTACCAGAGTATTAGAAGAAGTTTTCCTGGTGCATCAGTTATTTCAAACTCTCCAGTACAGTTTCTATTTCTGGAGGAACAATGAAAATAACAATAAGTATTTGTAATGTAGTAGCGATTGTATGTAGCCCTTATTTACTGTCTCGTTCAGGTTCATACTCGTAGCTATCGTCGGTACGTCGGTCGCCGTGGTCAACATAATCGAGAATGTGTTCCTTTGCTTTGTCCTTTTCGGCAAGTAAGCGACTTTGGATTTGATTTTTTAACTTTTACCAACAGTGTCACGAAAAACAAAAAAAGCGACGAATGAGATCCTATTTCAGAATTTCACTGAAACTTTTCTTTCTAACAAAACAAATGCACTGATATAATCTGTACTGACTTTCTGTAGCCTGCACAAGGCTTTTGAAAGTTTGTGTATTGGCTAACGTTTGGCGCTTATCGCCTTCTTCAGAGCATGCGAAACATTTCCAGATAATGTCTCTACAACTGAGTAAAGTTCTAGATAGCTTCGGCACCCATCAACCTTGCTGTACACATGCCCGCGCACCGTAAGCCTTTTTAATGCGTGCAGAACTTGACGGACCGCATCCTGATCTGTTAATTGTTAACTGAGAATGCCCTTGCACGGCAGAAGATTTGACCGAGATATGGCTCGACCTCTCGTGTGATAACGAGGCACTCATCTTTCCTATTCAAACTGGGATTTCGAACGCGTATCCAAAACGCTTCTAGTGTCTTGCGTGCTGGTGTTCTCGTTTTGTATGCCGAGATTTTAACTTCGTTTCGAAATTCGCTCCTGCGTGACTTTGCGGTATTACTATTCTTGTTATATCCATTTGAAACGGCCCCGTCTTCGCCAGAGATCGAGATCCTTCTCTTTCTTTGAGGGGCGGGGGGGGGGACACTAGAACTATCAAAGCGGTGCGGAATCTTAATCACGGCCTCTTCATTATACTCGGATGAGCAGATCTGAAGTGTAGAAGAATGTTCTTATTACTCGGCTTGCGATACCACTTCGTTAGATACGAGCTCCAACTTCTAATCTGAATATTCAGGAATGGTAACCAATTCCTACTTTTTCTCAAGTGCAAAGTCACGCAGGAGCGAATTTCGAAACAAAAGTTAAAACCCCGGCGTACAAAACGAGAACACCAGCACGCAAGACACTAGAGGCGTTTTGGATACGCGTTCGAAATCTCAAAATGAATCAGAAAGATGAGTGCCTCATTATCACACGAGAGGTCGAGCCATATCTCGGTCAAATCTTCTGACCGTGTAAGGGCATTCCCAGTTAACGCTTAACACGTAAGGATGCGGTCAAGTTCTGCACGCATTAAAAAGGCTTACGGTGCGCGGGCATGCCTACAGCAAGGCTGATGATTGCCGAAGCTTTTTAGAACTTTACTCAGTTATAGAAACATTACTTGAACATGTTTTGCAGGCTCTGAAGAAGGCGATAAGCACCAAAACGTTAGCCAATACACAAACTTTTAAAAACCTTCTGCATGCTACAGAAAGTCCTATTACATCAATATTATTATGCCAAGGTTCGTTGAACGTCGAACAGTCCAAAACAAATACAAATCATACTATAACCGAGTGCTCTCCTTTACCAACTGCTTCCTTGCAAAACAATGGGATTGTCGCCTACATGTATTACCATCGGTTCAGAAGCTTCACCATGTCCACACTTCCGCCTCTGCTGTAGAAAGAAGAATTCGTAGAGCATCACTTAAATGAATCAATGGCTTCGAAGCAGGTTTTGTTCAAATCCTTTGGAATTGCATCTCGAAAAGAATCTCTCTGAACGAGTTCTGGAGCTAGGGGCTTTTAACCATTTTGGTTTCCTTATTAGCGAAGTACATACCAAATTGATGAAACAATGTGGAGAGAAGCCGAAACCATTCCATAGCAACCCTAGTGAGGAACCCGAGAGTGCGATGGCGTAACAATTTTTCCCGTGCTGAGTAAGAATTACGAAAAAAACGAGTATTTTCAGAAGTACGCTTCTCACGTCTATTGATCAGTAGCATAGCCAAACAAAGAAGCCTCGGAGAGCGGTCCTCCCATTAAAAACCGTCCCCATTTTAGTAATTGCAACATAAAATTAACCGAATTTTAAGATGCCACAACTCCTGGGGAACAAAAAGTTGCGCCTTCGCAGTATTGGGGCTTTCTACGTTGCTTATCTTTTGTGAAGCGTTGGTGTCGTCGGAGTTACCGTCAACAGCTTTGTGCACTTCCCTGCTTAAAACAAAAAAGAGAAGAAACGACTGTTAACAAGTAACGAATAAAAGAGCTCATAGAAGATTATGTGAACTCCTTCCTCAAAAAGGAAAAATCTTCAATCGTAAACTCCCAACGAGGGGAACAACATGATAATAGAACCTGCAGCTCTCTTAACGGTGCTTCAGCAAAACTAAGGAAAATGAAATTCGAAACAAGCTGTTTAGCTTTGTTTGCGAAATTTCGACATGTGCTGCTTTCTTATATAATTTTTCTTTTCACAAAGTGAGCGAGCGAAAAAAAACTACCAATGTGAGGGAGAGACTTTATGTTTCTGCTCAAGCGCGGCAAAGCAGGCCTTTGCAGATTTTGTTAGCAAAAATTTCATCACGGCGTTGGATTTTCTATTAATGCGACATTCGTCCGCTCTGCATCCTAGTCCTTCTCTACCTTCTCTACGAAATGATCACTTTTTTTACTCCAACACTTCCGCATTTGCACGTACACAACGATTAGATTTTTTGAGCATTATCTCGCCGTGCCCACTGCGTGAATGTGGTTCGAAATTACTTGTTTTTCTCAAGTTTTTTTACACTCTTCCCGATTATAATGTTTTTCTCAATAATAAAGAAGTAGCTAACTTGGCAATACATGTGCTTACGTCTGCAAAGGCTTTTTTAGATTCTTACACGCTTCAAAACGTAATTTAAGCTCCACTTTTAAAGATATCGCAAGGACTATATTCCAACCTAAGATTGAAACAATTCTATTTTCAACTTCCATCACTTGACCACACTAAATTTCATGTCCTTTCTGTCCAGTTGAGCGACATTTTCCCGCAAGTACACCATACTTATTGCATGTGGTTCATAAATAAAGGGCTGAACAAACCGGTGCTTCCGAAACTACGTGACATTAGGTGTTTTCCACGCCTCTTACTTGTAGGAACTCAGAGCATGTATTTGTCCTCAGATTAGCGGCCATAGTAAGTCGGGCTTAGAATCGCTCGTCGATTCCGAAAACAGCCGTGGGCAATATGTACACCGTGCGGGAATCTGTGAATGCTTCTTTCGTCTAAGGCAAGCAAGCCATGCGAAAAAAGGGAACGATCATGAATAATTTTATGTAATGATAGTTGTTCCGTTTATGGTAGTATAGGAGCTCAGTGAAATGCAAATGAGATGACGGGCCGGAAATCGGCCTCAAGTTGGTCTCATGCAGGGTTGATCGCGAGTTACGGCGTGAAACCCGTGGATACGTAACGTTGTCGCCACTACACAGCCCAAATGATCGGTTCCAGCTCGCCTCGGATCGTCGCTTTGCGATCCTTTGATTAAAATTGCGTATGTCTTATTATAAATGATGGATTTCATCCACAATCTTTATAATATCAATCTATGATGTGTCCATGAGCCAGACACCACGTGTGAACTCTTTTAAACAAAATTTTAAAATTTATAATTTAAGATTTACTTTTGATTGGGAAGGGCTTTTGCCATAGCTGCGTCAGTTTTAT
>KN550377.1:47827-58874 GCA_000797555.1 Oesophagostomum dentatum | reverse complement strand
GTACACACAGAGACACACAAACACTCACGAAACTTCGATTAACGTATTAGATGATTAACCGGTAACTAATGAACTTTCATTCCTATTCAACTGTAAAAAAATATTCGGCTGCCTGACCAAACACAAACAAGAAAAGTGAACCAAAGAGGCCCCAAAATTTTCTGGAGAGAAGTCTGAAGCTGCCTGAAGAAATGATAAAAAGAAAAGTGACCCGATGCAGCCCCTTAGTGATGCGAACACGTTCACGCAAGCGGATCGGGACTACTCCGCTGGCCTAAGTGGTTTCGCAATTTTTACGTCCCTACTTAGGCACTCGTATAGGCCTGGCGGACACCGGCAAAGGAGCCGGGCAGTCGACCAATTTTGGCCGAGCCGTCAGCCAGTTTCGTCCCGGCGGCTCGTTATAAAAACGCGTTTTGTTCAGTATTTTCTTTTGATAGGCACGTACGACTGTGGCTAGGCATCCAGCCGGAACTAAAATTGTGGGCGGAGCCAACTTCCGACAGTGAAGATAACGAACCGCGCGGCGCGCCAAATTATAGCTCTAGCAGGGCGGCTTGCCGTAGTGATAACAGCTTATCAAAAGAAATTTTTGAACAAAACTCATCGAGCTGCCTGGCTAACCCCAGGCCGGAATTGTTTGGCCGCCCGGTCCGTTTGCCGGTGTCCGCCCCGTCGACCGTGCCTGACTGGGCGTCATATGAATGTGACATTCCATATCTGGAGAACTCTCGTGGTTCTGCATTCTTCTGGGTTGGGATTCATGAAACTTTGGTCTGGCTAACCAGGTTAGCGTAGCCAACCCAATAAGAATGACTGGAATAAATATCGACACCCTAATCATCCTGGCTTTCTTGAGCACATAAACACACTACACATGCATGAATTGCCAATTAATAGACGAGATTTTTGGTCCACTCCCCCTAATATATGCGAACATGGCTGTTTGACGCCAAAGAGCATGGCATAGGCATACATTAATGCCTTAATACGTTGATGCGTGGCCGCAGCTCCTCTCAAACATTGAAGTTGAATTGGAAGGCTACAAGTTACTTTCAAAAAGAAAGAACAAGGAACGTCCCGTCCTCAGCTTTGCAACCATGGTTTTGCTACAACCTACGTGTGTGATAAATGTTTCCCACATAGTCAGTCTGCCACTTCATCATGGCGTGAGGGTAGCAATGGGTTTGTGCTTCCGGCAAGGCCTCCACGCTAACAAGGAGATCGATATTATTCCTAGATCGGAAGCAGCCTACTACTTCCACCATGCTGACAGCTCCACTCGCTATCTGGTTCTCTTCCCGATCCACAAAAGCCATCAATTTAAGTACGTGCTAGCAAGGCTGCTTGATCTGGAAAAATTTATTTTACCTATCCAGCAAGGATTCGGTCATCTTATCTTGCACATAGAGTTCGATCGTCCAAGATGTCGAGCGATATGATAACATGAGAGAGACAATCACGAATTCTGCAGAACATCACTGTATTCGGAGGCTAGAACAGTCTCCAGCAACGCCGATCTCTACGCTCTTAAGCTTAGAGTGCATCAAGTAGCATGTGGTGGTTCTGCAGCAGAGACCTAGAATAGCAAGGAAGAAGTGGGAGGGTTAAAGGAAGCTTATGATGAAAGTTCATCAGAATAAATGTCGGCGGCTTTGGCTGTCATGCACCCTTCAGTCGTTCACCTTGACGACTCACGCGAAATCACGTCACCTCACTTGGCTGCTTTCCGCCCTCACCGTCAATGCCAGACAAGAGTCAGTATCATCTACTGCCACCTATTAATAGAAGCAGCCGAGGAGCTCGAAACGGACGCGTTCCACAAGGAGTTGGAGAAGGTGATGCGGGCAAGAAACCTATAGACAAAGCCTACTTTTTTATGTACTGCTTTTATTATCCATATTGCGATTTCAAGTACAAATCGTGATGTAGAATGTTTCTTGACGTCGCAAAAATTGCTAATGATATGATTCAATGTTCACATCCTTCACAGTGGCAGTTTCTGAAAACAATGCTTTGCTACTCATACATGGTCCAAGTGCCGCAGTGTGTGTTCTTCATTTTTTTACCATCATACTTTATCTTTACACCACTGTTCCTATTTTCTTTTCTGCAACATTTTATGTTAACTCTTATTGCAAGATTTACTTTAACTCTCTGATCACAGATGGAAGAAAACTTCTCAATTTGGGAAAAATTCATTTGTTCGAATTCCCAGAAAGTAGGAATCTTGTAAGTTTGAAACCCAGCTAAAATACCCAAGTTTGAAAAGTGAAAACATTATTTAAATTTATTAGTAGCTTTAAAATTTCAAGTTTATAAGTAATGTAGTTACTAATCTCTTGTTCACCTTTCGTTGTCGTGTTTTTATGTCGTGGTTGGTTTTGAGTTAAAACATAATAGTTTAGTTGTACAAATTTAAAGCCGTTGTGGTATCATGGCTGGTCCAATGGTTTTGTGACGTTTTTTATTGGCGTGGTGTCGTTCTACCGCGTGGTCGCCGATTTGGGAATTTGCGTTTGGCGAGCAATACATTCACATTAAAACCTCATAAGTTCATTTTTGGAGACTTCAACGCAAGTATAGAAACGGTCGTGGAAGCCGAGGGAGCAGAATTGCAGGATTTTAGTTAAGACTGTAGAACGGTAAAGGCAGCTGCCTTGTCGAATTCTTGTCTTCCGCATGACTGGAATCTCCATCTTCATAAATGAACGAACTTAGAACTCCCCAACGGCTCGCCTCACGCGCATGGACCACACACTGACTAACCGATGATGTTGTTGGCTACTGGATGTTCTCGTAGTCCTGTCTTTCTGCAGTAGCTCCAGCCGCCGTCTTCTATGAGCAAAGGCACGACTCAGTCGTAAGCTGGAGAGATACATCTACCATAGCTCGAATAGGTGAAGTGGGAAGATGTCGAGCATGGCAACGCAATGCTTGGGGAGCCCTTATCTCGATACGACTATCCTATCGATGATAAGCCAATGGATGGCCAATGTTACTCAAAGGACTGGACCTGTGCAGAACGAGCCAAGCGAAAGCACCTACAAGCATAGCCTCGCATCAAGTGCACGCAGAAATTTCGATTTCGCAAAACACTGCTATCCGAAGGAGGATAGGACTTTAAGTTAGACGCGATTAAGTTGACAGCATTTCGTGCAATCTAAGCTGAGATAAGAAGTAGCACAAAGCATGAGCAGACACACTGAAGATATGGTGACGACCAGTTTGCTGAATCGAATAATAGACAGCATATGGTAGCATCGAAAAAAACGGCATGATCGGTATTTTCGTTATAAAAGCTGTAAAACTGAGCATAATATGAAGCCGGATGCGGAGTCGTCGAAGCTGTATGCGATTCTATGTTGAATTATAACTAAATTTATGTATATTTCCTTTACGAATCACATTTATTTAAGAGAGGAGACGTTACCATTGGTGTTCCTGTGGCGTTAAGCATGTGAAATTTACATGCCGATTATTGGATTTGTATCACATTCAAACACCTTAAAGCCTTTACATTACCCTGCATTTAAATCTTATATGTATTATAGATAGCTTGAAGTCTACATGAAAGAAATTCGAAATTTTTTCTAATAATGTGGTACTTTCAACCCAAGGTTTGGTGGACATGCATGGAATAAGTGGATAGTTTGGAGACTAAGATGCTCTTAAGAATCTCTGCCGAGCTGCAGCAGTACCACCACCTGGGAGGAAAATATAGAGAGAATATTTCGAAGCTAGTACATACCGTTCCAACAATATACTGATATGTATTCGAAAGAATATTCGAAAAGTAACCGTTGCCGTTGCTTTGCTACAGAAGTTGTTAAGTGAGAATATTTTCTTTCCGACATCTTTACATGTTGCCTCCAGAGGCCTGAAATTGAACGGAATCATTTCAATTCACAACCTAAGGTTATCAAACGCCTTCTTTAAGATTCATAATTGACTCACCCAGTCTTCTAAAAATCAGCAAGTATGCAAACGGCGGATACTTCGTTAATCACAGAGTAAGTGTTAGGTGAGCGTAGTTGTGGAGATGCTATCGTGTAGAGAACATGGAAATACCTGGCAACTCAAAAATGTTGGGTCAGTTTACATACTGACAATCTTATAACTTTGAACCTGAATAGGAAAACAAAAGCAAGGTTACTTCAGAAGAACGCTGAGTTTCACGAATCAGAGAACTTGTGAATTCGCCGACCGAGGGTATCTCCTAACGCATATATTCAAGTTCGAATATCCAATTATCAAATATTATTCGAATATCATGCTCAAAGTTTGAAAATGATATTTGATATTCAATTCTAAAACTGTGGTTTGTATGAATGAAATGAGCTAAAAGCGCTGTAAGCCACAAGTTTTGTAGATTATCAGAAACCACCCCTTTTTCTGTCATACCTATCATTCCCTAGTATGTGAATGTTGCCAATTTAACTTATTTAAAGATGAGGAGCAGAGAAGAGCCTTTGCTTACAACATGAATGTTATGACGTTACCTTGAGACTGCAATAAACGCTTTTAAAAAATAGAAAAACAGATCTGCTGCCATTTGAATACTTTCGCAACTTTCCTTTGACTCTGTTTTCCTTAAAAGCATGTTAAAATGGTTCCGGGGTAAAGTTAAGAGATATACAGTAGCGGTCAAAAGTATTCGAACAGGCGATTTTACGTACTTGGTTTTTTTAAAGATGAATCTCCACATGGACAAGTGCAATTTATTGCTCTTTCAACGTGGGCTAGTGCTTCCTCCAAGGAACCTCACCCACACCTCAGCTCTGGCAGGTAATGTATATATGCACTGCTGTAGCCCTTAACTCTTATTTTCATTCCTTTAAGAAATTTTTTCCTCTGTGGACAGATCACCATCGAAAAAGAAACAGACGCACATGGTGTTCTATAGTGTCACGGAGCTACCCGGAAAATTAGCAGCTTGAACCACTTGCTCACAACGAATTGGTGTGGGAACTGATAGACCCTTAAAAACAGTGCAAAAAGCCTTCGCACATTTCTTGGTAACGACAAATGGATTCACATTTTCAATAATTCTTCTGTAACAGAGCATGAGAAAGGCATGCAAGCCTACATAATGAGTTGCTCACGCGTTTTCTTGCATGAGATGCGCTAGAGGGTATTTCTCGCATTCTCATAGAGCAGATATTTTTATTTCTATTTAGGCGAATAGTAGCCGCACTAAAAGGGATACTACGCAGTAACCTTATAGAGGTCTTAGGTAGCTCGCGCAATTTCGAAAAGAGGGAAAATTGTTCGAGAATTTGCAAATTACTTCCAAATAGTCTACAGAATCAGTTGCTGTGCTCGCAAACGCGGTTTGCTAGGCGGCACTACGCACTAGTCTGATCACTGTAGGAAAGGATTTTCGAAGAAATGTATTCTCCGAAAACAGCTTTCCGAATACTATTGACCGCTACTGTAGCTTAAAGGAAGCAGGGCAGCGGTTTCGGATTAATTGATATGTCATACAGACCAGGGTATTTTTTGTTGTTAAGGCGAAAATATGATACAGCCGCTAGAGCAGCCAATCAGACTACTGACTTGGACAGATATTTTTAAAAGAATTCGGGGATGGATTTTCAATAAGCTGAGTTAAATTTCTCCTTCGATAAAAATGAAGCTAGTAGCTTGAGAAATTTCTATTAGCTTACCCGGCAAGGTTTCATTTTTAAAATCAGCCTCACCTCAAATTCACCTTCTAGATGAATACAGTGCGCGTCAAAACTATAGACCACCCCTAAGAATCAAAAAGATGTAGAAATCCGCAGGTTTTCTAGGGAGTACTCAACATTTTCTTAATCCGCATCTCAGATAACATCTGTATTTAAGGTTTCACAATTTTTCCTCCTGTATTACATTTTTGCCATTATCAAAATTTACCGCGTCAAAACTATAGACTACCCCCAATAAAATTCCTTAAGCCATAAACTGATAGCATATTAGTGTATCCGTATGCTGAAAGAAGCAGAAAATTCAGACTATGTACCAGAGATTAGACTAGACCGCAAGAGAGTTGTTATACTCTGCACGAGTGAAAATTTAAAGTTATAAGGTCGACCGAATCACTAAAAAATATTTCTCAATAAAGAACCATTACAGGTAGAGGTAAGACATGAGGGCATGCGCAGAGTTTCAGACTAGTTTAAAATAACCCCTATTAAACTGAAACACTACACGTTAGGACCAAATAAGCCTTCCCGTTACAACATCACCTAGTGTATTATGGTCGATCGAGTAAAACTTTACACAAATATCTCCGAAAATTCCATGCAAAAAGTGCTCAAAACCTTGCTAAAATCAAGTTAACCCTTTTTACAACTGTCACATCTAGAGGTCCTTGCTGCAGTAAGTTTCGGTTCCGAAATTTAACTGTGTACAAAGTCAACTTCGTATACTACTATTGTTGGCAGTTATATTTGCCTAGGCTTACAAGTTATGCCTAAAATGCTAGTAGCGTCACGAACACACTTTTTACATAGGTTTTGAAAAAGGGCTCTGTCCCACAAATATTTTCGACCAGGTTCGTATAGGAGAGAGCGAACGCTGCAGAAGATACCAGACGTGATTAGCAGGAGGAATGATTTCTCTTGGAAAGCTTTCAAAGAAGTTACATCACCGAAATTAGCTTTTTGAAAATGTACAACTTCTTTCTCTTGCCTTGCCTTCTTTGCCTTAAAAGTCATTCTGGATAAACCAGTGATCGGTACGCCAACAATAGGAATATAGAATAGATTCATTAACAAGAATAACAGCAGGCGAAACCCAGAGTAGTTGGACGCGGAGACGTTGGAAGTGTCCAGAGCTAAGCATCTAGGGCCTTTTATGCGGAAAAACTAGGCGGAGATGATCTGGACGCTCATATCTGGCGATGAAGTTCATGGATGAAAGAGAGTGCCGCCAGGCGGAGTACCATCAAGTACGCTGAAGCACGACCTGGCGGCCAGAGTGATACCTGGCAAGGTTTTCTGTCCTTGACAGGCAAATATATTTCTTTTACAGAGCAAAGGAATCCCTTGGCACTCAAATATTAAAATAATATACTTATATTACAATTGTTAAAGTCGTTGACTAGGAATAATCAACGACAGTCAATACACATTGTGGATCCATGCTCCCATTTCCTTGCTTAGATCAGCATGTGTTAGCCAAAACCCATCCAAATTTGTTGTTGTCTGTACTTCAAGTGATTTATAAAAATTTCGAAATTACGAATTGCTAGGTTTCACAATAAATTTCCATGAAATTCTCGTAAAAGCACTTTACTATCGGAAAACTCTGAAGTGTTCAAAGGACATCTCACTACTAACACTCAATCAGCTCGGCAGTGTGATTATTTTCAGTGTAGCCTCGTTCTTGAAGTTTTATAGGAATAACATCTGTAGTTTCAACGCGGTATATTTTGACTCAAAAATGGCAAAAATGTGGATACAGGAGAGAAATACTGGAACCTTAAATACAGATGCTATAGGAAACGCTAACTTCGATAATGCAAAATAAAATAGTCTAGAAAACGTGTGGATTTCTACGAATTCTGCGATTCTTAGGGGTTTGACGCACACTTTATTATACCAGTGAGCAATCTGGACACGCTGATACCAACAATGTAAATAATATGTATCAAAAGGCGAAAAAAAACGTGTTTTTATGCCTCATAGCGGGCTCTTGGAAGTACGAATTCCCAATAAAAGAAAGTCTTTCAGCTCACGTATTCCTTCACATTTTTGCTATTGTGCCAGGTAAATACAGAGTGGGAAATCCCGAATGGCTCCATATACCTTGTATGTTAGACATAATTGACCTAATGAAAGCATGCTTAACACGCAAATCAACCTATTTGTTGGAAAAACTGAAACTTGCACCGATGAGCAAATGATAGCAAACCCGTCCATTTCGAGCACTTCCAGCCCTCCAGAAAGAGGTATTGCGGCAGTTTTATGCCATAAAATCCATGCTATTATGTTCATTTCCTGCCCTAGAATCTCTGTCAAAATCTCAGGAACAATTCTCAGATGAGACTGTGTGCCTTTAGAAACACTGCCATGCATGTTATTTTAGGGAACGTATTTGTAGAATGTGCGAGCTTCACTAGTCACTATTCACTTCACCGTCCGCTAATTTTTGAAAACCAGCAGAAAGTCAAAATTTCGTAAGGGGGACGCATTCTAATTTGAAAAGTTTCATGCACCGTTTAGTAGTCATCGATGTTTGAGAGCTTATTCTCGGTATTGTAAACTGAAATCCTTAAAGTCATGAGTGCCGCCTTTAAAACTGGTTCGTAGACTAGTGTTTGGCAGACAATGTATTCACAAAAGGACGTCAGTGAATAAACTGAAGAAGCATTTTTGGAGGTGGCTTCGTGACTAACTCATTGTACTCTCATAAAAACGTGTAAGAGGTTCACTCCAGTGACATATTCCTTTACAATTTACCTTTAATCTACTTCAGGCGCCGTATTTCGAGAAGGATCACTCGGGCGTCATTACTACTGACATTATTACCAACGGAGATAAGGAGAGAGTACTAGGTTGTCCGTTCCCGCAAATACAGTGATGGCCGATAGTATTCGGATAAGGTGGGGTTTTTTTTGAAATGCGTGTGATCAATTTCTCCTAGTGTGTGACCCGATTTGAGCATGCAATGTTGCTCAGCCACCTCACTAAGGAGCACGATAACAGCATCTCCAGAGTGCGAACTAATTGAAAATGAGCTGAAAACTCGCAATTATATTACTTATATTTTAATAGTTTTCCTGCCTCGTTATTATATGCCGACACAAAAGTTCCGAAAAAGTTACTCGAAGGCAGACCACAAACATTTATCAACATTTCATCATGTTCTTTTTGTACTACTTCTTCTTGTTTAGATAAAAGGACCTAAAACTTCTATTTAAAAAAAACCTCTAAAGAACCTATGCTCTCACTCGTCTGAAATGCAAAAAGTACCAGTCCTGCGCTTTTCTAAAGAGGAAGTTCTTGAGCACTCCACGAAGCAGGGCATACGCCTTCTAAGAGCGTGTTGTAGAAAGATCTTTAAGGGTGTGAATCCACTTCTTGTTACCAAGAAATGTCCAAAAATTGTTTGCACTTCTTTCGAGGGACTATTACGTCTCACACTGTCTCGCTCCTAAAAAGCCCTCTTCAAAGCTTCTGCTTCTTCCAGTAGCAGCGCAGGACATGTACAATCGCGAAAAAAGGTCTGTAATTTTCCACATACCTTGACAAATAATTCATTAGTGTATGAGTGGCATTAGTGAATTAGCCATATTAGTGGTATTCATAGTCATATGCAGCGTAAGAGAGTGGGCGGCGTTCTCTTCCACTCAAGAATTGGTGAAGCATCTGGTAGGTTCATCTACCGACATAGTGATTTTCGATAGACTATCTTGGACGAATTGATTGTGCGGGGTAGAGGGGAGATATTTGTTGGTTTAAAATGCGGGTACAGAATTCTGAACCACTTTCAAGGCTGTGAGGAAGGCATAATGCCGAAGCGTAAAGCCAAGTAAAGATGTTTTGAAACAACCTGTACTTATTGAGTACAGAAGAACACTTAGATACTATTTGACAAATAAGTCAAAAGCTGGTGGAAGTAAAACGAGGGTTCTTTTAATATACGAGGAGATAACCAGATGCAGCGGTAGCCGCTAAGCATCTACGAAAGTGGAACAGCGGAAATGTTTAGTCACCTCCTTGTAAACCGCCTGCCGTTCCTTCAGGAGAAAAGTGGTCCCTTTACAAACGTTTTGGACTCTGATAGCTCTAATTTTCCTGTTCAGTATATCTCACAGGTTGTCTAACGTGGTTTAGTTTAGCCTGTCCATACCGCAGCCATCACTTTTTCTTAACCCCTGATACGTTTAAACAAGGTCAAGAAATATGCTTTGAATCACTATCCCGCTGAAAACCTCAGTTTTTCGGAATTTTAGAAAGAGCAAACGGTAACATCACACTGCCAAATATGCTTCTGCACATGGTTGAGCCCATAGAATAAAAAATTTGTAAACTGGAAATGGTTCCAGTCACACCGAAAGACACTACCCGCTTGATTAGTCTTTTCTTTTAGTAGAAAGTTGTCATTTGTGATCGGCTCTAGCATTGACTGGGCACTGACAAGAAGTCTTGTCGTCACTTAAAAACGGAAAAGTTCATGGGCTCTCTGGTATGTCCGGAAGTGTTTCCACTGCATAAGATTTGTTCTTCTATGGGCTCAGCTGCATGCAGAAACATACTGGTATTGTGGCCGTTTGCTTGGGTACTTGGTTACAGTTTGACCTTTCTACAACACCTAAAATTTAGTCTTTGCGCAGGACAGTGATTAAAAGCACGTCTCCAACCTTGGTTAAGGGTAATGGAACTCAGAAGAATACAAACATTACGCCACGGACTAAAGAGACTAACCCACTGGGGAACCTGTGAGATATGCTGAGCAGGAAAATTAGAGTTATCAGGTTCAAGAACCCGGTAAAAGGTAAAATTGTGTCCAGGAAGAACGGCAGGCAATTTACAAAAAGGTAACTGAGCACCTCGCCCGTTCTACGTCTGCCAGATGTTTAGTTGGTTGTTGAGGCATCTGATTGTCTCAGTCTATAAGCCGCATTAACCCCACCAGTGTAGACAAAATTTCATAATATGTGAAAAATTGCTCAGCATTTATCCTTCCTTTTTTCAGCAGTCTGCAAGAACATACCTGTTTCTTCAGCCAGTTTTAGTCAGTTTTTAAACACAACTATATTACCCCCATCACCCTCGCTTATTTATTCTAGACCAGAGGAGAAGAAAGTGGGAGTTCACTAATAAAATTGAGAACGGAAAAAAACTGCAAATCTTCTTCCGCTCTCCCTCCTCCCCCTTCCGGTACATTCGTACACCAAATTTTTTAACGTCTCTTCCTTTTTTAAGCGTAATCTTTTCACGTAGAAAAAATTCTTCAAACAGGTGATACTAAGGTGGCTATAACCACGCTTATTTACAGTATCTTTTTCAACAAAGCCTGGACGATGGTTGAGCATCTTCAGAAAGAGTACTAATCT
>KN550374.1:25600-36414 GCA_000797555.1 Oesophagostomum dentatum | reverse complement strand
GCGTACGCTGCCTTTAACGAGCTAAACGAAGCAGGAACAAGATACGAACTGCGAATTAATCGGAAAAAAGAAGACACAATTCTCGAAGGATGCCTGGAGCGAAGAAGAAAGAATGGAACTGGAGGGCCCTTCCATTGCGGGACGCCTTCCTACGTGCACTTAGAGGCCCGATGAACATGGAAGACGGTCTCGAAGTCTCGAAAGTAAACTAAACAGCGGCAGTAGAGCAGTTTGGGCAGGCCACAGACAGTGTGACGAATCCGGAGCTCGACGCATATCTGTTCGATGCGACCGTTCTCCCAGCACTCTGTTGCGCTGCTGAAACGTAGACTGAAACTGTCACTAGTCAAAAAAAANCTAAGTGACACCCAAAGTGCGCTTGAGAGGCCTTCTGAAGTACAATCGGCTAACTCAACATCAGGCCGAACTTCCCAGTTCTGATCTCAGAACGACATCTTGTCTTCACAGCTCAGCACATACGCAAAACGAAATACCGATGCGCTCCGCATATCGTAGGAAGAGCTGACGACAGATGAAAAGAGGCTAGGAATGGATTCTAAGAGGAGTGAAACTCCCTCGAGAAAAGCCTCGAAGAACGTCGGCGAAAGTGTTTGTAGAAAAGTTGGAGCAGCTGAGATAAGAGCTGAATACGGTTCAAGAACACGGAATGGAAGCTCGCAGACACCTTTAACCACAAAGTCTACCATCCTCTTGGATGACGTTAGCAAGAGAATGACACGAACAAAAGAGATGCTGGGGCCTACACGACTTGCGAGAATACACCATCTATGTGTAGTAATCTGATTAAGTATTATTTTTTTCAAAACGTCGAGTTCAAACCTTAAAAGTTTTGAAATTTCATCAAAATCCTGCAACCAAATTTAGTTCGCCCGCCAGTAACCCCGCTGCTTTTTGACCTGGGACCTCTCCCATATTTTATGAGCTTCTGAGAAGGAAATCTAGATTTGGTAAGAATTCGTCATTTTGTTTGATAACCAGTGTGGTCACTTTATATCTGCTTTCCAAGAGCAATACGTATCAAGGTTTCTGAGCCATGCAGTGTTCGACTGTGAGCTTTGCATCTTAATTGATTTTCTTCAGAGAGAGAGATAGCGGGTTACAATAATAGAGGATTCCTCATCAGTACTTCGTAATTTTTAGCTGCACCAGCAAAACAGCGGTTTTTTTAACCGTATAACCGCGACTAAGCTTGGATTTTTTGAAGGGTGTTTTCCAACGGCTTGGAATTAAATAGATCTCTTTAATAATTAACCTATGTAGCTGAAATTGAATTGTACTGCAAAAACTGTAAAATTCCTATCTACTTATCTTGGCATATTCTGGTGGTTTTGTGAGCAATATGGTACATCTCGACATCTAGATACTATTAATTACGAATTCCTGTGTGTGCGTGTGTTAGTCTGTGTGTTCAAAAGAACGAGATCCTCTCGGCGCAAACTAAGACCCCGTCGTGTTCGGCGTGTCGAGCTCTACATAAGAAGCGTCCAAATTTTCAGTTTTTATCAAATTTTAAGCTTATTGCAGACCACTTTTCGTTTGTTCAACCTGTCGAACGTGTGAAAACTGTTTGCAGCTTGATAAGAATTAAAAATGATATCCTCATCATAAAAAGGCTGCTAAGCATGAGAAGAGTTCATTGTAAGGCATTGGTAGGAACAGTGAGTTTTCCAGCCATTGCCTAAGATAGGACCACACGCCGTCAAGCGTGTGGACGGTCCGTCTAGCGTGTGCGCCGTCAGGCATGTACATGGCCCTCTGGCGTGTGCGTTGCGAGACCTGCGCGCCGTCCGCGGGCCTGTGGGCCGTCCAGTGGGTGCGCCGCTCGACATGTGAACAATCCGGCGTATGAACCCGATCGCATCACTTTTCGTTTCTCCAACATGTCGAATGTGTAAAATCTCTTTCAGTGAAATAAAATTGAAATGATAACATCACGGTATATAAAGGCTGCTAAGCATGAGTAGAGTTCACTGCAAGGCATTGGTAGGAGCAGCGAGTTCTCCAGCCATTGCTTGGGATGAGACCACACTCGTTCGGCGCGTGTGCGCCGTCAAGTGTATCGACGGTCCCTCCAGGATGGATGGTCCGTCCGGAATATGCGCTGTTCGGCATGTGCGCTAGCTGTGCGCGGGCCTCCGGGGTGTGTAACCCATCCTATATCATACCGAAGAAACAGTAGAAACAAGAGAAGCAGAAAAGAACGGCGAAGCCGTTCAAACCAGTGGAGCAGGATCCGCTGGTTTTCTTTTAATTATCGCACTGTTGTCGTACTAACTACATACTATAAAACATGTCGCAAGCTCCGGTTACACCCCGTGCGACGAGCCGTGCACTAGAGTCGCAACCTTATATAGCTGTCAAAATATTTCTAGGATAATTTGCAGCGGTATACTATTATTAAAAAATGATGCATGCAAAAATCAAAGCTACTTATGTTTTTTTGCATAGATTTATGCACGCTTTGGAGACCTGAACTGCCATCAAAGTGGTTTAAAGTTATATTGCTTTGTAACTAAAGTGCGGTCGTTTCAGACAAGAAACGGTTCCCACGTAATAGCGGATTACATGTTGTAATGAGAAGGCGTTAGTAAATAACCGTTTGGTTGAGTTAAGCACTCGTTTATTCTGGTGTTCGTGTACAGCCTTGACTAAAAAGTTCCAAATACTCGGATTTTTGTTTGGCTACTTTTTGGAAAGCAAGGAGAACGTTATGTATTTTCAAAAGACCATAACTGTATGCCTAAACGTGAGCGAACTTGTGCTCTGCGTACATGACCCATACGGAAGTGCAAGATCTTGCATTAAGCAGCGACAGGCTGTTAGCCAACCATCAGTACTAGTTGCGATTCTTCTCGTCTACATGCATCTCTTTGAGTCACAGTAATTAATAAATATCTCACTTCTTCAATGCTTCGACCTTTTCTACACAGGATAATCCTTGCGCAAGTTTCTTTTTTTCGTTTTCATCTTCTTCGTTGTTCAGCAGCCTCTCTACCTATAAAAATACGGGCAATTCTCTATGGAAACATGGAAGGTATGAAATTCCTTCTATTATTGCCGCACAAGTTTCACAAATACAGGAATAATTAGGCACTCTTTTTCAAAAAAAATATCGGTGTAAAAAATCGCCTTTCCGACGTTTATTGAAGCGGGTGGAGCCGATTCAAAGATCAGAAGATTTCTAAAGTCCCTATTCATTGTTTAGATGAAGATATCATTATACATCGTGCCAGGACAGAGTAGAGTAGACGAGCAAGCCTGAAGTTTCCGCTCCGTTTCAACTCCTTTATATCTCGTTTACCGCCCTTGTTTCCCGTTTTGCATATTCCAGCGAAAACAGTTGTAGTAGTGTGAACTTTCATCCACTTCAAGTTTAGCTGTTCTTCTAAAGCATTGTCCTTCCTTAAATTGGTGAAATATATGCGACGCTTTTTTTCTTTGGATGCTGCCTTTAGGATACTGTTTCATTTCTGACATTTCACCAGTTTATTTCAGCTAAAGCAAATACACTTGCCGCGCAATCTTTAAAGCGTTTTCTCTAATTCCTCTCTTGCATTCGGAAATAATTTAAACACCTTTCCAACAACAGTGAACTTAATGCCAGAAATGCATGTAAATCATATGAAAGTTTATAAAGTTATGCGCCATCTTAAGTGCTCATTTTCTAACACTTTTGACGGTATACCTCAACTGGTGTATAGGAAATGCGCCGCCAGTCTTTGCACACCACATTCTCACGTTTTCAATGTTTCACTCATGTCAGGTGAATTACCCGAAATTTGGAAAGAAGGTATAATCGCAGCCATACCGAAGAAATCTGACAGCCCTCTTCTTTCTAACTACAGACGAATAAGTACCTGTCCAGCAGCAAGTAACATACTTGAAATCATAATCCGCAATGAACTTTTAAGCGTTATCGTGGAGAAAGAAGACTCGGTCCATTTTCGCGCAAAGTTTCGCCGCTGAAGTGTCAAACTGCCTGCGCTAGAGGTCCGTTGTGACTGTTGCATTCGCAGGCGGGAGTTCTCAGTGGATCGGACCGGTCTGCACCACCAGACACACAAAAGGACCTTCTTCACATGTGGATCGCTTTTCGGCGTCGGAACTCCAGAATCGCCTGGCTTCAGCCACTGCCGACAGTGGTGGTGGTTAAAGTAGAGGGTCCACTTCTCATTACCTGTGACTAGGTTGCTGAGCCGCGCCCTTGCCCGTTTGAACGAGAAAAGTGAAGCAGCGATGTCAGACCGCAACTGAAGCTGTGTAGCCGAGAGTTGGTGTGGACGAACTCGAGATCATGGAGATTGTGAAGCACCGTGGATTGGGAGTATCCGAGTCGCTTTGCAAGGTACCAGCTCGACTGGTGGGAATCCTCTTCAATGGCAGCTTTCAGAACGTCTAGGTCGAAGACCGGAGGGCGTCCTGACCGTGGGCCATCTTCAAGTGTCGTCTGTCCTTCATCGAAATGCTGATACCACCGGTTGAGCGTAGATTTGGAAGTCGTGTCCGCACCCACTGACTGATTGATTCGATCGATAGCGACGCGCACAGAACTACTGAGGCGGGGTACACCGGCAGGCGGAGACCCTCTCGTGAAATTGTTGCAGATCCGCTGCTGTGTTAGCCGTTGAGACGATGACTACATTAATGAGTAGTCCTCTGCTCCTTCTTTATACACCCCAACCATGGAATGTTCCAGAAGCTTTTACAGGTTTCTGCAAAAAAGTATCGTTCAGCCTGATATTATCTGGAGCCCGTATACCAAGAAATACATCAATAAGCTTGAAAAAGTCTAGAAGATTTTTACTATAATCGTATTTTACCGTTCTTTTCCTAATCAGAACCATCCATTAGCTTTATCATCTTACCACACAGACCTGGAGAAACTGAATTTAAATCTTATTGTGTAAACGAGTAGTACATGATCCTGTGCTTTGCTTCCGAATACTGCGCCATGAAGTTCGTTTAGCAGAGTCTGTAGGGGACTTTCGTCTATCTTCTGGCTGTATGCATAGTTTTCTCTTTCTCTATCCACTACAAACTAAGCGACACAGTAATCCGTGTTTCAGCGCATTTTTCAGTAGAACTGCAAGATAGTTTCAACTATTACCAAACGATATGGTATGTTGTTACAATTCAAGTGCTTTCCAGAGAAAATTAAGTGAGAATAATTGACTTTCTCCTTGACTTTCTAGAAGCAAATGATGTTTGGGTACTATTACTTCTTCAATGAATGATTTTGTTGTTAGCCCATCCTACTTGGTCTCTATAGTTATTATAAAAGGGTCGACGTCGTTCATTTCGCACATCAATATATCCACGTCTTACCACTAATATACTATAAGAGAGTTTTCATTTGAGATGTAGAATGTTTAACAGTAATCCAGAAAAATTGAAACTGTTCTCAGAAATTCTTTCATACATACATGCAAGAGTAACTCTACTGAGCACACGTCAAAATCATCAACTGCACAGTTCTTTGCACAGTGATACTCTCTGTTGTCACCCTCATATAGCTTTCATGAATCAATGTTTTTGACCTTACATCTGCTCGTTTTTTTGCAATTCATAGGTAATAACAAAACACAGTAAAAAAACGAACTCAGTTGCTTATATATAGGAAACTTAAAACTGCTCGCAGGAAATAGCCTATTTCTGAAAGTCGCCCTCTTCTAGTGTCCGCATTTATAACTTAGCACTCTTTCACACTTTATCACTCTATGCACTTTGCTTAAACGGCAGCATCGTTTCGTTTTCCATTAATAATAAAAACTATGACAGATCGATGGTTCAAGTCTCTTGCTGTCTTTTCATAATTACTTTGTCAAAGTGCCTCACTACTGCGACTTATGATAATGACAGCAATAAGTTGACAGCGATGAATCCCCCAGTCTAAGATTCCTGTGCTTACGTTTAACCACCCCTATTGCGTGCAATATCCGAGCTTTATATATCGAAGATGGGGGGTTGCATGTCATGGGCGATACGGGACGATAATCACTAGTAACAAATAGCCACTCGACTATGCACCCCATCGAGTGGGTTCCTTGTACTTCAACTTGAGTAATCGTGCTGCGGCATAAAAATTAGTTGTCGTCTTTGGAGAATTCTTATAACTATGAGCAAACCTCAACGTCGTACCATCCGTAGCCAAACCACTCACGTCGGCAATGCTTCCCCTATCATTACTAGCAAAAATTACTTCAGCATGTTATCCACCGGAGAGATCATTGTTTCTATTTTAGATAGAAACACTGATCCGTTAATTGAAAACGTGTTTTGACTTTTAAAACAAGACTATTAGAAGATATTTCTGATGACGTAGAGTTTGAAAAGAGAGGGCGAAGCGTTGTAATTACAGGATTACCCGAATGCGAACCTGATCAACCGTTAATAGTCCGATAAACAGATCTCACGGAAAAAGTCGCTAATATTCTCGACCAGGGGTGTGCGAAAATTCCCGTCTTACGGTTTACGTTTTACGTTTTACGGCCATTTTTGGTGTTTCGCTTTACGTTTACCGTTTTACGGGATCTGTGCCGTAAAACGTGAAATTCTCAGCCGAATGCGAAAAGGAACGAGTATGGAGTAATGCGAGCGCATTTTGCAGCTACTGCAAAATTTCTGTTATAACCTCATCATATTATCATCTTCTTCGTCAAGGACTATTCAATATGCTTAGACTACTCTTGTTTTCTAGCTGCTCCAGAAAATCGGTCAAAAAGGCAATTTGTCTTTGCTATGCAGGTCGCTAGAAAACACCTTATTGCAACGAAGTGTTTATCGGCGTGTTTGAAACGATTTCTCCATTTGCCAGTGGCTCTAGAGATAAATTGTGCATAGCAGCATTATTTCTTGTGAAGTTCGCATAAGTTGTACAAATAGCCCCGATTTTTAAAGATAGCATTCGGTCCCAAAAAGGTTGTCGAGCTGTTATGGTGGAGATGTCGGCATCAGACTCCTGTACAATCTCTATTATGTTAAAACCTCCAATTCTTATGTCTAATTTTCAGAGATGCAGCTCTCTTCAGGTGACATACGAATTTGACTCAAGTCAGTGAAAATATGTCACAACAGAGTAAGCTGTTGGCAAGAACTTAATTTTACACTTTCAGACGCAGTTGTCACTGTATATAATCGTACGTTACCTGAAGAAAGTCGCCTTTTTGAAGTTAGAACTAACTGTAGTGGTTAGAGCTGTGATAGAGACGTAGAGAACGCTGCCCTTACATCCGTACCACAGTAGCTCGTAATCCTTTTGAGACTGAACACTGCGCCTAAACGATCCTCCAATTGTACAAGGTTAAATTTTCGGCCTCGAAAAGAAACGGTTGGCTAAAACTATTAAACGACAACTCTGACACTTCTTTTCGTCACTGCAGTAATTTTTAGGGAAGCATAGTAATATATTCTCGACGCTTAACATTGCGGTGTTATTTTTTAGGGACAGGCTTTCATATTCTCCAAAAACAACCCGTCTTCTACAAAGGTGCGGCTTTTTTTGACATGCGGTTGCTTAAATAAAATCTGATATAAGATTTTTTTGTAGATCTATGCTGCAAAAAAGTGCTCATTTCAAAAAGGTGGTTTTTTCATCATTATGAAAGATGCAGAACGCTTTATAGCTGTAATATTTTGCGTCATCACTTGTTGAAGACTGCGCCAAACGAACTGGTCATTGCAGTAATAGCGGTGAATGAAGAAGAAGAATAGGAAAATTCCAGAATTTTTTTAGAGCGGACCCGAGTACTTTCGATTTACGTTTTACGTTTTACGGAATTTAAAATTCTACTTTCGCACACCCTGTTCTCGATGCACTCCACGTCGCCTGCTTAGCTGAAGCTGCATATCGAATAGGTCAGTATGATGAGTCAATGCAGCGCCTGTCAAAGCTATTCTCCCTTCTAGAAGGCACTGGCCTTCTGATTTGGCTAATGCTCATACTCTGCGTGGCACTAAATTCTCCAGTATCTATGTCAGGAAAAGTATGACGTCAGATGAAAGACAAAAAGACTATGAGTTGCGCACCCAACAACGTAAACTAAATCAAGGCAAACAACATAGATGGGTAGTGTATAAAGATCAATTGAAACACACCATGGGACTCGAAGCTTACTTCTGATCTGCCATTTCGATTTTGCGTACAGACAGAACTAGCAGAAAAGGCGTGGAACACGCTGCTTTATTCACGACAAATTCTCCTTATTGCGTAAACCTGTTAAAATTAAACTTGCAGCTGATATATTATTTGTTGATATATTTTCCGCAGTCAACATCCTTTCTGAGATTCCTTCTAATTTACAGACCTCCCTCTTCCCCTGATTCCGGTGATAATATGCTTCTCGAAACAATTTTTGACCTCTGCTCAACTCCTGTAGTACATCTGATCATAATATTGTGAGTTTCGAAGCTAAATTAAACTCAAGTGCAGTCGCTTTTCTTTCCTTGCCTGATTATAGCCGAGCCAATTATTCTAACATAGGCAATGATCCAACAGCAGTTGACTGGCATACTATTTCTGAAAACTGTGACTCCCTAAGCGAAATCTTGTATAGATTTTGTTGCGTCTTATACAGTAGTCTGGCAAAGGCGCTTCCAGCATGCTTCCATCATACTAGCCATAAAGGTTATCCTATTCATACTCGCAATTTGATAAAACAAAAAGAGCGACTCTTCCGTGAGCTTAATCATACTGCAAATTACTTCACATACAAAAAAGTTTGCGCTGATCTTGAACAACACATTAAAAATATCTGGCTTACCGTGAACGCCGTCCTCTAGGTTGGAATAAAATTCGATTTGCAAGTGCTTTAAACAAATACTCTGATCTCTTCACCGTTTACCAACACTTAATAACGAAAAGGGTGAAATTTTCATTAGTGATAAAGAGAAAGCCAACGCATTAGCAGAGTTTCTTGCCTCTATTTGTCATAAAAGCAGCCATCTCCCATGTGCTTGCATATCAAATTCTGCTGATTTTATGCACGACCTCGACTACCCCTTTACACTTCCTGAATGTTCGTCCTTCGATTCAACCACACGAGTACTTTCCATTCTAAATAAACTTTAACCGTCACCCTCACTGCCATGCGAAGGAATACCTCAAATTGTATACAAAAAATGCGCCACTTCTATTTGCCTTTCTTCAACGCTCGTACTCAATGCTTCCCTCAAATTGTGCGAACTCCCACTATTTGGAGAGAAATGCTTGTTACATCTGTTCCAAAAAAGAACAGCTCTAATCTACTGTCAAACTTTCGCCCAATCAGCATCATACCTTCAGGTGGCAAGATTGTAGAAAAGGTTATCAATGAAAAATTAACTAGTTTCTTTCAACAAAATGGCGTCATACCTCCTGAACAACATGGGTTTCTTTCGTCCTCATCAACAGTTACCCTCCTCGCTGATTCCCTACATGACTGGCAAGCGGATTTAAACGAAGGCAAATTGATAGACGTTATCTGTTTCAATTTGTCGAAAGCGTTTGGTATGGTGAACAATGCAAAATTACTAAATAAGCTGTGTTCAAGTAGAGTGCGGAATGAATTATATAAATGGATTTCATTCTATATTGCCAATCGACACGTAACACTCAAGGTCAGGTTGGTTCATACGTTTTTCAGAAAGGCATGGTTGTTTGAGTGGTGTACCTCAAGGAAGTGTCTTATCAGCTCTACGTTTCACTCTGTATACTTCTGATCTACCATCCTTGCTGAAAACCCGCCACGATTTAAAAATCCAAATGTTCGCCGATGAGATCAAGATTTATCTTTCGTACAATTCACATGAATTTGATGTTGCTCACTCAGCTATCAGCTCTTCATTTTTAAAGATGCTGTCCTGGTCTTTAAAATGGAAAATCCCAGTAAACTCCCCTACAACCGTCATAATGCTTCTAGGATAGATTATTGCTATACTTGTGATAGTGACCCCATACAGAATCAAAATCAAATAAAAGACCTAGCAGTACTTATTGACCATAAATTAACGTTTACTTCCCACATTGAGAGTACTACTAAAATGCCTTAGCGGTACTCTTTACGATATTAAGATCGGTCTACTCAAATGACGTTGATGTGGTTATTCGCAGTTATAAAACATATTTATCAATACTAGAATATTATCTCCAATGTGGAACCCAGAAAAAGCATTGTGTCTCAAGCTTGAACGAGTACTAAAAAAATTTTTCACAAAAATAGTTTACTATCGTTGTTATCCTTCCAAACGGTATCCACAAGCACTCCCACCTTATCGCTCTAGACTTGAAGACAGCGTACGCGCAAAACAACGGTATGTTTTTCTTAAGCTTAAGGTGTAGTTCTGAAGAAACTGGCATTAGCACGGCAAGAAAAACGGTGCAGTCGCTGTGAAATTGCTTCTGCGACAAAAGTGTATTCGTTAGGAGTTGGAGGAGCTAGATTGGAGTTGACCAGTGATATCCATCATACCTAAATTGCTTATCAAAAGATAAGCAAGCGCTGTAATTTGCATCTCCATTTCTTCGCACCTATCATTGCTATCACAGCTAAGGAAACTACATTTCCATTGTTTCTGGCCAGCCCGTTGTTCCTTATTCTGAGCGCTAGCAGGCCTTTCAGGCTCGTTTTTTGCTCCGAAGGTGGCAACTTTTTGAAATTTTCTCTTGAGTTCTGTGACGAAGAGGTCTAGGACACACGTTGCAGACGAAAATATGGACACCTCTGTTTCCCGCGTACGCTGCTTTTAAGCTCGTGAAAGTGAAAAAGTCTTAAATTCAGACGTGTTGTTAACGATCTCGTGTTTGCCTTTCGTATTTT
>KN550373.1:23322-34369 GCA_000797555.1 Oesophagostomum dentatum | reverse complement strand
CAAAAAACGGAAAGGGGGAGCAAATAAAAGAAACAAAGGTTTTTAAAAAACGGACAGATGTACGTAAATGCACGGTATCAACGGCTACTTCGTAAGCTATAGTTATGGACTACTGTGGATAGCACGTTATAATGTGTTTTGCTTCAAAAATGTAGTATTTTTACAAGTTCATGAAGGATTTTCCAAGAATTTAGCAGAAGTCCTACCTCCGCCCCGCGCTTTTCCTTGATCGTTGCTAGACCACCATGCCACCGCTTTGATGTCGCGACGAAATCTAACGTGTGGTTCTTCAATACTCCATTGCATTCATATTCAGCACCTTTAATCTGGAATACTGTAATTAGTCTGGCTGGAAGAATTTTTTCGGCATTTTAACAGTTAAGAAATTCTGCATTTGCCCATGGGAAAACCCGCCTACAAATAGAAAAAAACAATGCCAAATTAGGATACAACTCTTTAAAATCTAATTCTATAGTAAAGTTTTGAGAAGATTTATGGAAAATCTCCTTTAAATGAGCAAAACTATTAACTGCAAAAGAAAATCGAAAATCAGAAGGAAAAGAGCCCATATTTACACCACTTTGCGGAACTAGGCACTAGTGCAGCTGCGGCAGCCACTTGTGCGTTGGCTAAGTGAATTAAATCTCATAGAAACAAATACATGCTTTCACTAGCAACAAAAATAAATTATTTCGAAACCAAATACCAGTTATTTTGGAAAAGGCCCAAGAGAGGTAGGTTCTAACCAAATTTAACTAGTTGGGCACATACAGGGGCCTGACCTTAACGTTTTAATAGAATAAATTAAGTACACAAACCTAAAACTAAAACAAAAAACTAAAACAAAAGTGGTCCGTGCACGAAGGAAAAAAATCAACAGAAAAAATTTCGCTTTTTCCTGAGAAAATTCTTTTTCAGGTGTAAGCCGTAATTTTATTTCTGATTTACTACATCATTTCAGCAATGTTATGAATATCCAATTATTTCACTTTTGAAAAAGAAAACGTCGTAGATAGAGTGCAGCTAGTGTTGGAAAAAAATCCAACAGAACTTAGTAGCTTTCACGGAAAAGTGGGAAACTTAGTAGTCTGGTTCGTGAGGTGGCCAAATTTTTCTACCAGTATTTCTCATACTGCATGGACGTTTTAGAGACAACGGGATGCGCCAGAACGAAACAGAACATAGCGTAAAGTTTCAGCTCAGTCTATTAACTTAGTCGATGCTCCATAGTAGTTATCGTGCTCCAATACAAAAACACGTTTTTCTCTTTCTATACTGAATATTTATCCTCACGATTTATGGTATAGATGCATTTTTTCTCCTAGTTTAGACGACAGGAAAGACAACCTTCCTTTTAGTTTTTGCGTCTTCATATTAGAAAAAGAAGCACTCTGTTGGATAAAACCCGAAAATTTTCCAACGCGTACCCAGCTGGAAGCGAGTTTTTTTCAAAAATGAAGGCGGAGAAACTAAAACGAAGGATACCACCTTGCAAGGTTCATGTAGGGGTACTACTGCCTTCTACACATACTACAGCTCCGCAAATTACCTCCTCTTTTTCTTAAAATATTCAGTAAAATTTTGAGCGGCGGACCCTCAATAGCGGAGCCCCATTCTAAGAACTTGTTTGAAGTTGCATAACTAGCATTGCCTGTTCAGACACGTCAGGACTACTGGCTTATTGGCGATTGGGTCTGGGGGACTTCGTACTTGAGCGTCTAACTCTAAGGGGGGACTTCGTTACTGAGGATGGGTTTTCCAGCTACTGCTGCGCCCTGGTCGTAGAACCACAGGATTGAGCACATTGGCAGAAAAATTCCTGTTTCAACTACCTCATATAAATTCCTTACAGAATTCGCATTGATGGATTCAACTCGTCTATTTGCAGCTGAGGTCAGAGCCTGGTTCAAGCTGGATTTTTAAGGCTCTCGAAAACGAAGCTTTGATTGGAACAAAAACAGGAGTTACGAATTTCTCTCTCAAAAAATCATGTAAAATCGGGTTGGGCCTGTAAGAGAACACAAGGCCTTGATTCGTTTTGAAAGCATTTGAAGAAATATTCGCATCAACATAGATATTCCTCTTAAAACGCTGTTTTAAGCGTACCGGTATAGTATCTGAGGGGTTTCGTTTGCTCTAGAATGCTCATAGAGTGTGTCAAGTGCGTTCACGTAATAGAGCTTGGATCTTTATAGAACCATGAAGATCTAAGAAAAGAACAAAGAAATTTGTAGTAAAAGAAAAAAATCTATTGCTCGAAGCCAGCTGAGCTGGCTTCCCAGCTGGCTTCAGAGCCAGCTAACCTATATAAAGGTAACAGGATTGTTTTGCAAGCGAAGCTGGATCATAGAATTTTGTCGACTTATTATGGGCTGCTTTCTCATCTTTTGCTCAAGTTCCAGCAGATTTCATCTTGTATTCGCAGCAGGAAAAGCTTCTGAAGTTTTTCGTTCTATTCAAATTTGAAGTTGCGCGTTTTTTTATCGGAGCGCGCTTTCTTCCACGTTTTCAGAGGGTGCGAAATGATGCAGAATCAATGCGGCAACTAATGTCCGGAGGTTGCAAAAAGCACTGCATTTCATTTATTTCGTTATATTATTCCTTGTTTTCTGGTTTCTTTGATTTAATATGGATAGGAAAATAATGCTCTTGAAAGACCAATGCCAAGGAAATTCGGGCTTTGTCCTGGATCATATACGAAGCTGCTTCTGAATCTTTTCCATTCTACGAAGCCTAGCTTGATCCGGAGCCAGCTCGTTCCGAGCCCTGGCTTCGGCGCTTTGATGTATAATACGTATAGCTAACGAGAAGTAGCTACATGTAAGGTATGCACTGTTCTTCAACACGTGATTCAAGAATTTTGGTGTCATAAATTATTCTATTTTTTTAAACGAACAGAAAACGACGTTCTTGCAAATGAATGCTGGTCTTGAACGATAGGCCCGCAAACAAGTTTTACACGATTTTTTTTACTAAAGTAACCGATAAATCAAAAAATTGCGTCGCTTTAGAAAATCGATCCTTTCTTGGAAACGATCCAAGTTTTTCTCTGCAAAAATAACACTGCAGTGCTAAGGGTGACAGTATATATCGAATGCATGTTACAATGTCTGCTCGAAAATTTCCATAGTGCCGAAATAAAATTCCAGAATCGTTGTTGCGTGTTCCTCTAGAAAGAAATGTTGCTTGTTGCAGCAGAAGCGACAGTGTACTCAAAGGTGCAGATTGCGACGTTTTATTAATACCAAGATATATTGGGTCAATACTGGTTTAATATCGATCGATACAGGTCAATCCTACCAGATGAAAACTTGAAAGTACGAATTTTGCTCGGAAAATCGGTCAAAAAAGGTTCATTTTTGGTCGGTTTTTTTCGGAACTCGATGACTGCAGAAGTACTAGAAGATAGAATGAATTTCATTCTGCAGTTGTTTTTTCTGCTACAGATTTTACTTCAAACGGCAATCACTTAATTGAAGCAGTGGACTTCCTATTATATTTTCTACAATTTTTTTTGAAATCATCTTAAAAAATTCCTCCTCTTCCGCTTTGAACGCTTTTGCTGTGCACAGCTGGCAGATGCGGATAATGCTTCCAAAATGAATTCTCTGGCGCTTCTTATACAGCCTACGCTGGCTCGCCTATCCCCCTTCTTCGAGGTAATAAAGGCCAAAACGGACACTTCTTTGAAGCCGGATATTTCATTCTTAACGACCTAATATAATAAAATTTAGCAGAAGTTTCCAGTGACGTTAAGAATAATTCCTAGAAGTATGCGCCAAAAATACCCTTATATCTTACTCTAAAACACGCTGATTGTGAGATAGGTCCGCGATTAAAGGCAGCGTACGCAAAAAACAAGGTCGGTGGGATTTCCGCAGAGGATGACAAAAGATCTCCAACTAAACAGGGCTTTCAAAGTCCGGACCTCTAACACCTTCTCTAAGCCGAGGAAAACACTTATCAATATGCCAAAGGCTTTGAATTCATTCGACGATGTTTCAGTATACGGTTGCACAAAAATGGCAGTATCCAAAGAGAGTGAATCTTGCAACCTCGTCTGGTTTATCTGTGGTTGCTAGGTAAAGCATCTGTGGGCCAGTTGGGTTAGACGACGCTTGCCTTCAGCTTGAAAACTGATAACGTACTCTGACGCATCGTTGTGTGAATTCAAAGCCCTTAGGGTAATGATTCGTGTTTTTCTCGGCTTAGAGGAGGTGTTAAAGGTTCGGACTTTGAAAGCCCTGTTTGGCTGGGGATCTTCTATCGTTCTGCGTGTAAATCTCATTGACGTTATTTTCCGCGTACGCTGCCTTTAAACCACACTTCGTAACCGATATGGTACCGTGAAAATATATAGACAAGCCGAAATATGAAGTCATAGTGCGGAGAAACCTGGGAGACAACTACAGAGCACACCCGAAATCTCGCATATTTCTTCTTGAAAGTAAAACAAGTCAATACGATATTAGGGTAAAAAATGAATAAAATAACAATAAAATCAATAACACCAATATAAATCAATAAATAAATCAGTAATAAATTAATATCAGAAATGTGGACATATTTTACCGGCGGGATATATGAGTATATCTTGCAGCAGTATATCATGTACCGCTTATGTGGCTGGCTAGGTTTTCGAGAATAAATTTATTGGATTCGAGCCAAGAAGGGATATCCTCCAATAAGCAAAAATATGTACAAATAAATAAAGACTTCTCCTATCATAAAATCCATTTAATTCCGAGAAAATTTAGAATTTTAAAATGTTCCCACCTGTACCCGGATCCTCTCCTTCAATAAATTACTTCCATAGGCGAAATAATAGAAAAATTTCGTCATGGCCCGCTTGTTTGAGAATTTCAACGTCTGTAAATGAAACATTAGAAAATTCTAGCGGGTTATCACTAGCGATAGCAGGTTAGATCGCGGAGAAACGCGGAAGCAGCTGAAGTGGACACCCACGGCTCGCGGAATTAGATCGATAGCAAGGTGGCGTGGACGAGTTTTGCCCTTTTGATGGGGTGACGGGGATTTCTTACAGTAAAAAATTGTTCTAAAATCTAGAAAATAGTCAAAAGCAAGTGTACAGAAGTTAAGAAGTTGTGAAATAGTGAAAATTTTCAAAAGCATTAGGTTTTTGGTGAGGAATGAATGTCTGGCAGACTGAGGCAAGCATGAGCCGTCGGCGAAGCACCAAACATCACAGATTGCGGGCTTTTCCTCAGCTCCTTTGTATAGCACAGAGTATGACGTTACTGTAAACAACCTACTGCTGAAAAACAACCTAGAAGTACGAATGCCATAAAAAACAGGTAAACAATAAACAGAAAAGAAATCGAAAATCTGACACTTTAACCGCAAAAAGGTTTTAAAAAAGATGGAGATGTGGAAAGCAGGAAGTAATTTCTAAGTAACTTTTAAAAGTCAAACCAAGAGCGCTCAGTAGGGTTTACGCGTCAAAAGTATAAACACTGTGGTGTGCAAGACCTTAACAACAGAAATCTTCCGCTAACTTTGTTTGATTCAATCAATGACTGATAAATCGAAACAGCGGTCAAGAACGCGGAAGAGTTCGGCGACAGAGAACATGGCGATTCGCTGTCAGATCGCCCTAGCAGCTCCTGTTTTACAGCGATATTTCTCACATCATCTGGTTTGGATATATGACATGATAATAATTGTTCCCTAAGGGTATGTCACTGACCAGTAAGTTGGATGATACACAAAAACTAGTAGGTTTTATGAACGCTTGAAGGCCCCCACTTTGAAAGAGAGTAGAATATAGGTACTAGAGCGTGCAGCATAATTTTGGTCTTTTTCAAACTCTTGTTCTAAAAACCACGCACAAAATGCCTGGATTTTGTTTCTCCTATGACTTTACCAAGCAAACGTTCTAGTAGACTACAATGCTGTCCTTGAATTCTAGAATGCTTGGATAATAACAAAAAACATTGAGAAGCACTTCGAATGCATCATACATCATATAATTTAAAAATTTCACAGAAAAAAGCCAGAGGAGCACGAGGCGTTCTGTGAGGAAGCAAACCGTAAGCAATGCACAAATTCCCATTTTGTGCCTTTTGGTCAGGTCACTGTGTCCTAATGTATACGATTTAACTCATCGTTTTTTTCATATCATTTGATTTCCTTTTAATTTTAGAGCCGAAAAATGTAATGCTAGGTCGACAAAAACAACATATGAATCAATGTTCAGCAATAATCCAACGGATACCGCCTGCTCCATACATAAACAAACACTTCGAGCCATTTCCGAATTACTGACCTCCATTGAAAGGAAATAACCTAATTACTCATTTTTGGTTGACCCTATTTTGCAGTTTCAAATAAGCCGGCGATCTGTGCGGGACGGGCGCGGAGTCACGCGAGCTGCCTACCTATACCGTCATGATTGGCCATCCACCAACTGGCCCCACCTAACTGCACTTGCTAGCGTGGCTCCGCGCTGGTCCCGCACCGACCGCGAATTTAACAGGACGGGACACCAGTCATTAGTTTGCAACTTAAACTTCTGTGATCTATTCAGAAGTTTTAAGGATAGCTAGAACTTGTGCAAAATTTGAATTTTTTTGGGATGTGTTCTACTTCCCATCAAACACTTAATTCAGCTAAATTACGAAAAACCTACCTTTAACAACAGCATGACTAAATGTCTCATCTGTAGTAAATTTATTACTTGTAAATACATGGAATTATAGTCGTACAGAAATGTTTAAAAATTTCTTAAAAGTATAATTTAAAAAACTGGCCAGTGTACTAGTTCTGTTCCTTTTTTTCAATAATGATCCACCTCCCGCCTTTCCACTCCGCCCCTTTTCCAAACACATAAATACCTCAGTCTCGTCCCACTACAACCAACCCTCCCTACTGGTGAGCCTCGGGGGTGGTATTTTAGTTACACAGAGTTCCGTTTGTGGTAGAGGCGAAATAGTTATTATCGTTGTATAAGGCTGCAGAATACATTCGATACAAAATGAGGCAGATGGTATGTTGTCAAAAATGCTGGGTTTTTGTCAGCCTGACGTTAGATTTCTTAACGCTAAATGTGAAATCAAGCGATATGAAGGAACGATGAAGAGTTTTTTACAGAACAGAACAAGAGTTTTCAACTCTTACCTGCCAAAAAAATGCAAGAAATGAATAAATTGAACAGCCCAAATCGTGTCTTGAACATATGAAATCTTTACTCTCTTCTATGCAAACTTCCTCTCTTCGCTAATAGATCTAATACTTTTACGAATTTCTGTTCTCGATCAAATTTCCGCTTGCAGTAGCCTTGGCTCGTACTGGATGGAAGAAAGCAAAATAATTCATATGGTAAAGCTGTAGCTATAATGATAAACCCAGTTGCAGTGCTAGTCATGCCCAATGTCAATATGTTTTGGACAAAGCGCATGATATTATTCAATTTGATTAGAACTGACTGAAACAGACAGATTGTCTGACATCTAGCACTTCTCAAAAATAAAAGTACCACTAAAGCAAAGGAAACTATTGTGTCGTTAACCCTTTAAGTCCTACTGGGACATACATATATGTGAAGGCAGTTTTTTCCTTTTTGTGTCAAAAATTCTGCTGAACCTTACACACAATACCAACAAATCTCTAATAGTTCTGGGTATCAACATATTCAAAATTGAATGTAAGTTTCAAAGCGACGCAAAAAGAAGGAAATACAGAACACCGCGTTTTTTTTCTTCCTTTGTTTTTTGCATGTGTTTTTATGATTAACAGTCGTAGAAGTATTCACCCTTCACCTGTATGCTGCCTAAAATCTATGTTTTAAAGACTTTTTAAAATAAAATATGAGATATCACCAATCACAGCGAAGCTTAGAGTAGCAACATTTCAAAATCACTGATGACAGCAATGTGTATGACGAGAATTTTGAGGATGAAAACTCGCAACCCCCTTCAGAATACAAAAACTTACCCTCAAGGTAACAGGGAAGAAGTAGTCAAAAGCAGCCGCACGCTGAGAATGTTTTCTGAGTTCCCGATCGGTTATAAAAGACGAGCTCAGAAAATGGTTGAGGGTCAAGTTTCTCGAGTCAAAAGCCATTCCTAACCAAAAAATCGCTCAAGAAGGCTGGTTCACGATTTCGCGGACGAGTTTCGAGCACGTGGACATGGAAAACTCGTACAACTCCACTCAACACCCAATGTTCTAGCGCTTTAACTAGTGTGCAAAACATACTGACAAGACAACTCGTCCCATATCTTTCGTAATCACTTCGCTGAGTCTACCGACGTCTCCGTCTTTTTCTCAGCAATGAGTGGCTTACCGGTGCTCTCATTTTGGCTTTGGCTAGTTAGCCAACGAGGGTTCATAAACTATCTGAATCTCAAAATCCGTTTTCAGCGTGGGTGATGCCTTTAAACCATATGTTCCGGCCAAAAAAATGCAAAAGCAGGGGAAAATAGATAAAGAAAAAATCGCGGAGAATCATGGAACAAGCTAGTACACAGCATTTTCTATCAGCCGCAAACTTTTCGCATAATATTTTGGCATCCAAAGGTCGTATTTACTATTTTGCTCTCTCCATACTGGAGATTCTCCAAAACCTTTCCTTTAGTCGGAGTACTTCGAATGATTAGTTCGAGCCAGCAGTCCCCTTTCTCGAATTCGGGCATAACATACTCTGAGGTGTCGTTGAGAATGCTCATCTTATGAAAGAGGGGTCGGTTTTTCTTCGCAATGAAATATGCGTTAGGGCTGTTTCGGCTCTTTCTTTGATTGTTGAATAAAGGCTGCGGTCTCTCACTAGTCCATGGGAAAGGAGAAGAATTTTCATGAACATTATTTCAGGCAAGGCGCCTTTGGTTTTGGCTAGCTGTAGTTCTTCACAATAACTAAGAGACATCTCTAGATAGGAGATAAGTAAATCAGACAGAAGATACCCTAGTCCCTGCACTAACCCAAAAACTGTCGGAAAAATAACGCATTCAATAAATAAAACTGCAAAAGGAATTGCGCTACTATATTCTAGGTTGGGCTTACCGAGACTGTGAATAATGAAAATTAAAAAGCGAAAAGCGTTAAAATGGGATTAAACGATTGGATTACGGGTTCACTGAAGAAGAATGGAAAACTACTCTCGAACTTTTGTTCAAGCGGATATACACAGCGAAAAAATGTTCACAATATCTTCGCAATTTACCAGTATAACCGTAGGAGGAGGCAGTGCGCCATGCCACCAGAATGGCCTGATCTGACCTAATTTCCATCGTTTTATAGTTTTATTACACCAAATGCCGCCATATCAACGCCTACGTTGTGCGATTTTAGTAATATCCATGGCAAAAGATCAATTAATAAAATATGTATATCCGTTAAAAAAAATCATAGCAATGTTGTCTTTAGGAAACCTGGACAGAGCTGCTTCAAGAATATCTTACTATCACAAACCCATAGAGGGCCAGAAATGAGGAAAATAACTGGAAAATAGGGTTTCCCTAATAAAAAAAAGGTCCAGACGTGGATCCCTAACGAGGAAAGCGCATGGCAGCAAAACTACCTTTGCACATCTGCTTTGTACCGCTTTGTACTTCAACTTACTGAAGGTTTTTGAAAGGTAGACTGAAGATAGGTTTCTATTACTTTATAATATAATATATGGTAAGTGCGGTCCGAAACCCGAAAATCTTTACTCTGTTACAAAACCAAAACGAGAGATGGAGCCAAGAAAATTCCTCTAAAAGTGGCTATGCGAAACTGCAGATGCCTTTTTTGTCCACAGAATTGTTCCTGAATTTGAGAAGCTACGCCATCCAAATTCGATTCCTCTGCGTTACACTGCTTTTAAAAACCTTACTGACTTTCTTGACTTCTAAGCGTACCAGATTTTTTTCTCCTATTTTTGGTAAATTTCTTCCTGTTTCACGTTATTGGTTTATATTTTAAGATAATTTGCTGCATCTGTTTTTTTCCAAAGTTCACGAGCACCAGTTGTTTGCTGTTGTTTATTTTTGTTTGTTCTTTTTATGGACACATAAGGCAACTTATATTATAAATAATAAAAGCACGGTAGTGGGCACGGAAATGCCTTTAACTCCCAAAAATCAATAGCGCTGCGATTCCTTCTTATAAAAGGATCATTTACACTTCCACGGCTAAAGCTTATCCTAATGTGCATGTTTCTATGTCAAAATACTGTAACTCAATACGTACGAACGAGTCAAACAGTAAGCTGAATACGGTTAGATTGAAATTAGAAATAAGAACAATGTTCGACATGTACAGTAGCGGTATTTGAACACTCCATTTTTTGCATGTTCACATTATTCCTCACATCTTTTCATGGAATCCACGCCAGTCAAGCGGGAATTTGTAGGAATCTCCAGGAAGCGCAAATTTTATGCTAGGTTCTTTAGAGTTCCAGACAGCGAAACAGGCTTAAAGCAACTCTAGTACTTCGTTGAGTAATGAGAAAGATTTTTTTTTGAAAAATAGGGCAAATTCGACCTTGAGGGGCATAAACTTACTCATAGACGATATTCGGTGGGTCTTTGGTGCTCATAAAACACTTCGTTTAGTCAACCCATATATATACATAAAATTCATCATGTTTACTTACCTGTGGTGTGCAAAATAGAAATTTAATCTAGCCTTTAGACCCAAAAATGTGGTATTCAAATACTTCCGATAGTTCCTTAGTTTTGGACACTTTTCAGCGTTTAGTACTTTACATTAGCGACCTCTACCGACTCTTTGGTACACTTTAATAGCACAGTTGGAGCGATCTGGATACAATCTGGAACATCTACGAAAAACGCTATACCTCCTACCCGACATTTAACAACTTTCCGAAAATTTCGGCTTCCGGTGATTGAGAGAAGAACACTTCCATCTTTTCACAAAAAAAATACAAGGAGGTAAGCGATCTACAAAAATTATACATTATTCTGAAGACGAAGCTCTTTCAAAAATCGATCATAGAAACTGTTATAACCCCCAGCATAGCTTCGATAGGTAGAGAAATGGCTCTACCCACCTTCACTTTCGGTATTTGAGGAAAGGATAACTT
>KN550371.1:15206-26657 GCA_000797555.1 Oesophagostomum dentatum | reverse complement strand
TCAGAAGAAATATGGTATAAATGATGTACATACTCGTAAAATTCGCGGTGACGATCGTTGCTGTCACATTATTGTGATTTTTTGAGTTTTTTAAATCGGTGCTGGAGTCCTAAGATCTGAAAACTAATGTTGTTTCAGAGTAATTATTGAATTTTTCACTCCTTTCTCGTTGGCTAGCCACAATGCACTACTATTAGTTCAGAATATTGAGTCTTCGAAAACAAAATAGCTTTTTTCTGGCAGTATTTTAGCCAAGAAATTATGCAGGATTAGCGTAATGCTTTCCAAGCTATTTAGAACTATTGAAAATAAATTAGCTTTTCATGAAAGTTAGTGAGTAGTGTATCTGAACATTGTTGCGAATATGTCTTCTTCTAGACGTTCCCTTACTCATACCTAAGTTTTGTGTGTTTGAGCCATGTCCATGGATAGATGAATGCTGGCGGTGAGGAATCCCCAATCTCTTGATTTTAATGCTTGCGATTACCCTGCGCTCAATTTTGAAGCCGCAGTGACTCGAACTCTTGACCCTTGTGGCAATCAGAGATGGGCGCTGGAGCCGTCATGGGCGTACTGATTGTTCTCATGGTTTGAACACACTAGTACTTTGTCTGCACTTGTATTACGTAGAGAAGATTGCACAAAATTGCACTAACATAACAGTTCCATTTAGATATCGATTTTTGGTATTTTATTAATTTTGGAAAAAAATTCCTGTTTCTTGAAATGTTTAACTAGGAGGGCAAAGGCCCAGAGCGGTCGTAGTCTAACATCCGAAAGACAAATAGCGCAATTTCTAGATTAGGCTAGCCACTGCTTCCATGCGCGGGTTTTTTCCCCCCATAATCTTGTGGATTTCAGTTTTTTCGCTGGAATTTCTCTAAAGCAAAATTGTACTCAGTAGCTGTACCTGTAAGTCTTTCTTGGCTTGCACATTCGAATTTTTCCCAACAAATGAACTACGAATCCTTCCATTTCGGTCAATTCAGACAACGAGGCGCCAGAGGACGGCGGCAACTTGAGAAGCTGTGCAAAAATAAAAACTACGTTTTCCTAGTTTTCCATATTCTCATGTAATAGAACTTTTATTGGCTGAGTCGACCAGAACTGGCTTTGATCCTGCTTCTCACAGCCTAAATAGCTGGACAATCTTTTTCAAATACTATTTTTCTCAAGAATAGTATAGTTTGGGTAATAATTACTATTGAATGACGATCTTATGATGAAAATCAGTCACTAAAATCAGAGTTCTTCCTACCTTATTATCTGATATATATATACCAGCTTCTCAAAACATTAGAAACGTTAGGTATATGGAAAATGGTTATTTCATGGGATAAAACCTGGTGAATAAAGAAGTCGGCTATCTCTTTAGAAAAGTATCTCTCCTTTTCATTTGATTTCATCACCTTACTCCTGCTAATTTCTCCCTGAATAATATTATTCCCGAGAGCTGGACCAGAAAACAACAGCAGCGATCCTTGACCGATACCGAGACCGTCAGAGTAGTGTAATAGCTAATTTTAGGTTAGCGTTCAATCACGATCCATTTATAACCCAACATTATCTTTGTTTAGAATGGCCCTACACATCATTACTGGTTTACCATGATAGAGGGATTGAACGAGGCATGTACTTTATTATAATGTGGAATCCTGTGTGCTGTAAATTAGTGAATCATGTGATTGCTACGATTTTTCGGTGTTGTTTTGGTGGCGTCTTCTGTACTCTGTATTTGCTTTTGAGAATTCAAGGAAACGAAATTAATGTTCGCTGCAGGAATGAGTACGAACTACTAAGATATTTTCTTTAACATAGGGATAAGAACGCTCGTTTCCCAGACAGAGAGAAAAGTCCGAGGGGATTTTTTTTCAAATCTCCAATTTTTTCTTCTGCATTTTTGTATTGTTCATTAAGTTTTTTTGGAAAATACCACCGTTTCTGATCGTTTTTTCTTTTCCAGTCAGAAACCTTCTACCAAAACCATAGCTCGTTGAAAACCAAGTAAGTCCCTTGCCAGGCAAGTCACATGCTGCTCTTGTTCCCTGACTGACTGTAAGTAGAACCTAATGCGGATCGTTGAAATTTACGGTTTTAAGGGGGGCTCGGGCTTAATGAAGATGAGAATTATTTGCATAAGACAACAGCATATTATTCAAATATAAAGCTTAGCCTTTATATTCTCCTGAATATTTCGATACTTCCTATTTTGCTGTAAAGATCCTGCTCTTCTTGCGAAGGTCTTTGCAATGGTACATTAAATTATAGGTCCCTTTTTATTAGAAAGCATATTATTCAGCACCAGATTATGCAGAGCATTGTAACTAAAAGTAACAGAAATAGAGTCTATCCTCAACAACTGCTATTTTATTAGTCCTTTGCAATTTTTAACAGGGTGGAACAAGCCAGCTGCGCAAACGTAGATATCTGTTTCATTATTAGAGATAGCTATGCACGAAATGTAAAACATTAAGGTATAGCATGAAACTCTGGGTTGATATGGAGAGTTTCTGCAAGATGATATACCTATGAATGGGATCGGCTCGTAGGGTATATACTTAATGAGAAAAATACCTATTTTACGACTTTTTGGTTCTAAGAAGTCAAAAATAGCTAGCAAAATCGATTCCGTTTAAGGTAATGTCTTTCGAAGTATGTTTCGGATTCCACACCAATTTAAATTAACGGCTCCTTCGCTGGTTCAAACTGCGGCGAAATTCACCTTGTTTGCTAGTCTGTGAAAGCTCAAATCCACATTTTTATGACTGCTTTGCAACAATTACCAGGAATAAGTTAAGAGTTACATAAGCTAGGTTGCAGTTTATGAACCTAAATAAAAAAGGGATGCGACTGAAACGAAACCTCCTCGAAGTGTTTGAAAGCTACCAATTCTTGCTCATTGTTCACGCTGTACTTCGGGAGCGTATTCTGAAGTGTCGTTGCCGAAAATAGTGTGTATCCAAATGAAGATAAAAATCCTTGAAAATATGTATGACAGAAGGGTACCGTACCTGCCTGCTCACGTTTTATAAAAGTCTTGAAGTTGTGTTGCTTTTTAGTAAGTTCTGAAGGACAACTATATATTTATAAAGAGTAAATCTAGTAAGTACTATTTCTGCGGGAAGTGAACAGATGGATATGAAAAAGTGCGCAAAAAATTTTTATGGTCTGAACTATTATATGTTGTTCTGAAAAGTTCTTGCTGGGAAATTTTGCGGTTTTTGAAAGTCCAAGACATCTCGGCATTATTTTTATTATAACTTTTTAAAAATTTCGTCTATGTGCTATGTCCACCTCTTTCTTTTCATAAAATCTAGCAAGTGACAAGCTTAAAGAGGAATTTCTACTTCTTGCCGGTACACCACTACAGCACAGACTTTATCTTGAAGAATGCAGTTGTTAGAAGTAATCCAACCAAAGTACACACCGTACTGTTTGATTAGTCGACTAAACATTTTGCGCTTATCATGAATGCACAATAACAACGTTGCTCTCTATTGTTTTTAGTGCGATGAGGAGTCATGCAATTCAAATACGACGATCGGCGAGCCTGAAGTCGTCGCCAATGATGGCCCACATCACGAGCAGAATCCAGAAGCTAATGGGAAACTGATGTCAGCTGAGGAGACGAAGTCAGCTCTGTCACCTGAGAACAAGCGATTTCACATCGAACCGTCCACCTTCGTCGTCGATCCGAGCACGATTGTGATCGACTCGAGCAACCACGTTGTCAGTTCAGCTAATACGGACAAGCCTCAAAAACAGAAGTCATCTGAAAACCGGACGAAACGACCGCAAAATCAAACGGTGGCCGAGGAGTGTCCGCCGGATCCGATCCCGAATTCTGGATCTGCGCAGAAAGGGTGGGTCTTGTAGTTGTGTTTTAAATTAAATTCGAGATAGTTCTCTGAACTGTAGTGCGGCCCGTTGGAATGCGAAGACGACTCGTGTATTAAATGCATATTGATCGCTATTGCTACACAATGGGTCGGCAATCAATATGCATTTAATGGCGCTATTTAGGTTTTCAGCATTTTTTTTTTGAACTAATCAACTATAAACGTGGTTTTTCGCGGAGTATTTTGGAACCATGATTTAGAAAGAAAGCGTTGTTTCCGGTCCTTTGATTTTTGTTCTAATGCATTTTTTGGCTTTCCTTTACACGACTCTTTTCTCACAAGCGTACAGATGAGGAAGATGCACACAAATAGTAAGGAGAATCACCGCTCAACCAACTCGAAAAACTTCCAGAGCCTGGATTAAGCAGTAATAAGAAGACTTTATCAAAGATGCATTGGGAAACTGCTTTATCACTTAGCTCTATCAGTTAGTACAAGAGCTGTATCATTTCTGTTTGCATTTTGTTCTCTGTTTTCTGTTTTACTACTTTTTTTAAATTAGATTTCACGTTTTTTAACGAATTGCAATTTTCCTTTTGCTTTTTCGTCGCTAATTTACAGCAATTTCTCAGTCTAGGGCTTTTGAAAAAAAAAGATAAGAGGCTGAAACAAATTAGCACAGCTTTACCAAAATATGAAAATAATTGGGTAATAATTCTAGTGATAGAATTTTTAAATTAAGCAGAATGTAAAATTTTTAAAAAAATCACTAAAATTTGGATTTTTTAGATTAAAAAATTACTAAAATTTAGCTCCTCAGTGACTTGAGAAAACTGCAGAGTTAATTACTGTACGTTTGCTAGTAACCCTCTTTGTGAACACTGAATTACGAAATGACTAAGCCTTTGTCTAGTAAAAATATTTTGTACCATCTGACGATAAGCAACTATCACTTGAGGCTTGTAATTTTTTAAATCCAAAGTATTCTCTCAAGCGTTTCTTGATTTAAAAAAGTATGCTTGAGTGTAGAGAAGAGGTGACAGTTCATCTATTTATGAGCGCAACGAAAACGTCAGAAGCAGTCGAAGCCTTGGTCGACTTCCTGTTAAGCGGTTTTAGAATTTTTGGCCCCGGAATGTGGTTAGATTTTCCTCTCCTTTTCTACATAAAACATCTGAATGCGTTGAAGTTTTTGAAGCATTTTTTTTCAAAAATTGCATCCATATCGAGATCTTCTATCCCTCTTCTCTAGCCGCTTTTGACCAATAGACAGAAATCCTTTGTTGTTCGCACAGCTGCCACACTTGTTCGCACTTGAAGGGTACAGACTGTCCTCCATAAAAGAGTTGAGTGCAGGTGTTTTGCTTCAGACTTTTTTCCCGTTCTTTCAGTTTTGTTCAGTCAATTATGAAGGAACAACAGTTTTTAGTAGCCGTGTAATGAATCGAGGAGGAAGCAGAGTGGGCTACCAAAGGAGTTCATATTCCGTCTGAAATTGCAACCCTGCAGCTGCAGCTGTCCAGTCCCATTGTTGAGAGCGAAACTAATTTATATGTCTTCCTCCACTGAAGTAGTTCATTATTCTGAAAATAGCTGCCTGGTGAAGCGCTCCCCAATATTTTGCTATGCACCTAACATTTCGCTTATTAAATAAGATACGAGTGCCATGAAAACATCTTCGGCTTTATCGATATATGGATTTTATTGGTTTTGACTTTCGCACCAATTTATCTGTCCTTTTTGAGCTTTCAAATTCAATCTTTAGAGATGATCATTCTTATACTTTAAAATTTATGAAAAAAATTAGTCGAAGTAGAAATATCTTTGAGGCATCTATTAGGAGTTTTCTTAATGCTGCTGAAGGTCAAAATTTAGCAGGCTTTTCGAAGCTGCTTGACGAGCATCGCATCACTTCGCCGTCCAAACTCATTCATAGCTGAGGAAGGGCGTCATGACTAAGTGTGGGAATGCTACTATTCTGACACTTTAGAGCCTTTAGCTGTTTTCTATTACCCACATCAAATGAATATCGAAGTAGTAACTTCTAATGTTAGCCTACGCTGGAGAGCTCCCACTAATTTGGCGCTGTTGAAGTGACTGGGTCTCTATAAGCTGTTTTACTATGTGAATTAAATAAAATTTCTGGTGGTTCCGGCAAAATTTCGTTTATGAGTATTTTTTTGGCAGCATCCCAACTCATTCAGGCTTAAACATCGGTATGTTTAGGTATTTCTTGTTCATATATTTCTGTTTAGACAAAGCATTGTCTCTGAGCGATTAAAAATTAAGTCTCGTAAAGCTGTTCCATCCAATTTTGTTAGCTTATAGCCTGCAGATCGTAACATTCAAAACAGGAGCCGAGTTCGAAACTAAGAGTAGTTTTGTAGCTATGGATAATGCAAGTATATTTAAAGCCAACCATGCTTTGACCTTTAGGTTTTATCAACTTTTTTTCTAAAAATAAAAAAAATCTAGTTGAAAGAAATTTAAGAAAATTACAGCTATCGTTTTTTAATGTCGCACATGTGTTGCAGAGATTTCATTAGGTCATTGATGTAAGGAACTGCAGTTTTTTAAACCCCATTTTATTTAAAATGCTGGTTTTTTAATCTAGAATCTGAAAAGAAAATGTTGAAACGTAAAATTTGAACGAAGGCTTCTTTTCAGCAAACGCTGTAGGGGAGACGGGTTATCCTTTCAAAAGATCAGTCTGCTCTTTTGTAAGCAGTGCTATCGATTTCACTTGCATTTTTTATGGAGAATTGAGGAAAACAAAATATTTTCAGCTCTTTCTACAGCGCATTATGAAGGTTTCCTTTGATGTCACTATATTTTTGGGCTGTTGCTGGCTAGCTTTCTTATATAGCTTTTTCTTTCTTTTTTTTTCCCTGACACATACAATACCCGCACTTTCGTTTGGAAAAAAGACGCAATGTCGGCGATTTCGCGTTTTTTTTTGCGTGCCTTCGAATCTCTCGCTTAAAATGGAGAGAAAATAAGTAATATTTAATCTTTGTGATCAGCAAATGACAGCTATCTAGCTGCGACCTTTGTTGACACATGAGAGCAAATAATTGAAACGAATTTTGCGGCCGTAATTACCTCAAGTCTCCCAGATACGCCATAGGGGATATCACACCTCATTAACTGAGCTCTAAATGGTTCGCTTGTAGTGTGCCATCCAGATATTTTATCACCTTGGCTATAAAAATTCACCAATTTTTGCATAAACTTATTAGTAAAATGCCCTGTTGAATAGGCTAGGTTCTGCTGATCGCAGCTACATCATTTTCATGATTTCTTCATGAAAATGAGCTGAGTTATAAGGATGCGACGTAAAAAACGCGACATCGCCGACATCGCGTCGTTTTTCCAAGCGACAGTACGGGTATTATAGTGGACAAGCATATTTGGACTTAATGTAGTAAGATTTTCTGTTGCCTGTACGAGGTTTTTAGAAGTTTCTTTATTGGCTAACGTTTCGGCGCTTATCGCCTTCCTCAGAGCCTGCAAAAGATTTTCAGGTAATGTTTTTAAAAAGAGAGATGTGGAGGTGTTAGCCAATAAAGAAACTTCTAGAAATCTTGTGCAGGCTACAGAAGATCTTACTACATCAATATTATCATGCCAAAGTTCACTGAACGTCGAACAGTCCAGTACTCCATATCTGGACTGTCCATTTCCAGCAATTGCTTAGTGATATGTTACAATTATATATAGGTGCTGAGTTTCTGACGAAATTGCTCGTGTTGACTCAGCGCTTGTGCATTGGAATAACTGTCAGCGAACTTTTTACGGCGACTAAGTTGGTGTAGAGAGAGCTGATGGGAGTAGTGTATTATTGTGTAATCGGATCAGTGCAATTATTCAGGGTTTATGCACGCATCCTAACGCTACGTTTGGCCGCTCTTTTTAACGAGTTTATCATCATTTTTGGCCCCCATCTAGCATACGATTTTCCGCGGCTATGCCGGTGGAACACTCAGCTTCATCTCATTTTGACCTCGTTCTCTGCTTCTGTTGAAATTAATTACATATGTTTCGTTGCTAGCGTGGTATTCTTGGATTCTGCCGATTACAGAGAAAATTCCACTAGATAATTGATGCCAGATTAAGTTACTAAATCAGTGTTTAGTTTATGCCAACAAAATAATTGGTATTCAAATTATCATAAAGCTCTGAAACTTCACACTGCTTTTTAGTTTTTTTTTTTTCGACTCGATGTTCGATGCTTTCTGCCCACAAATTTAGAAAAAAATGTTTTTATTTTAAAAAAACATTAATGAGGATTTCTGTTTATCTTTTGTTCAGGAAATTTGTAGTTATGGTAACAACAGTTACAATTTTACACTTTTCCTATCGTAGCGTGTTTTATTGGTGGTAGAAAATGAAAAGAAATTTTTAAAAAGCCTGAAATATGAATCTCAAAAGCTTCTTTAAGCTTGTCTAGTATGGAATTTAGATCCTGGGTGTAGATGTAACGGTATTTTTCATATACTGCATTAAAGTAGATTAAAAATTCGCGCAAGGAATGGGTTTTTCTTCGTGTAAATCCTTGTGCAGAAGAAAATTCAGCTTTTCTTCTTCGTTCAAAATACTTCAGCTTTTTACTTGTTATATATTCCATTTTGAGAAGCGTAAGTGTAATACATAGTAATCTGGATGCGGGTGTTTATCGCCAGATGTAAAAAAAATATTTTTACGGGGCAAAAGTTTGGTTAATTTGCATTTAATTGTCTCAAAAAAGTAGTAACTTAAACAGTAGGGTGTTTTAATAAGCTGAGCACTCCTTTTTCAAATAATTGAGCGGCTAAATTATAGTATTTTTTGCATGACATCAACAGCTGGTGACTAAAGCGATCTGACGAACTGCCTGCATGGATGACATTTTTCAAAATTCAAAATGTGCTAATCTTATTGAGTTGAACTAGACGTGGTAGATTTTTCCAGGAAATTCTGAATTGGTTTTTTTTAACTTTTAAATGGCCTGGCTACATGAGAAAAATAAAATTTACGTGATCATGGTACTAAAAATAGATGTTTGTAGCTGTACTTTATAGGACCGGAGAGAGTACAGAGCCTAACGCGAACAAACCCATGGATCAAATGGAGATGATTCGTCGACTGCTCATGCTGGTTGGATCCAGCACAGGCGGGAGCCAAGCCGCTGCACTTCAGCTTCTGTTGTCCTCAGGTTTGAAAATTACTTCTTTCCTTACTGTGTAGTACGAGATTTTTGTTGAAGACTCCCACGGGTGAGTAGAGGGAAGATAAAGCTCTCGATTTGTTTTCGGGATTAATGAGGCTCCAGAGTCGTATCATCTGCTCGTTTTCTGATTTTGCTGGATGAGTATCTCCTCGTTTATCTACGCCAAATGACCCTCATAAAAACTACGACTCGCAACAGACAACCTCACCCGGCATCAGAGAGCAACTAATATTATCAAGACTTAGAGCTTTCTTTGCCTGAGGGCATATTTCAAAAAACAAGGAAGCATGATGCATGAGGAAGTGGCAACAGCTTTACTACTGTAGTTAGTACTTTTACAGGGAATCCTGCGCTTACACTTGCTACAACACAGCTTCTCAGCGAACAAGCTCGGATAGCTGCTCTCACTTCTATTCCTTCTTCTTGTGCAACAGATGCGACACAGAGTGATCCTCAAAATGGTAGGTGCAGAATTGAGCGGACAGATCTTCGCTAAGAGCTTTAACCTATACCTTGGAGTTCCAAGGAATCCGTATTTTGCTTACCAGAACTTCTTTCGGATGGAGTCTGAACATAGGAACTGACCGTGTGACCTGCCCTCCTCCGACCGGCCTAGTATGCGGAGTTGTAGATAAAGAAATGATTTCAAGCCTCTGTAGTTACATACATTTTGAGTTCTTACTGGATTTCAGATGATGCACTGATAAGCAAACTAGGATTTAAAATTCTCCTTAAAAAAGTTGTTTCTTTTGCGGAGAATTCCTTTAAAGAAACCCCGTGTTATATAGAAGTCGCTTTTCCGTCTCGCTTTATGCTGCCACTGGAAGGAGATATCGCGCTTCAGAATAAAAAAAGAAGAGAGATCAGACTGCATCGTAAATGCTTTGCCGATATGCGCTGCGCACACAGAGCTGGACAACTCGTCCATAGTAGAGTATTATCTTTACAGTGAAAATGCTGTGAGTGCACTGTAGGGAGCATAAGGACATGTTTGGTCCGATTTATTCTTTAGGGTAACAATAAGTTTCTCCTAAGATTTTTCACTAACAAATCATAGCTTATACTTTGTAACTTGGTTCTAAATTACTGGGTAATTTATGTTCGCAGGTGCTCCTGTTAAACAGTGTCAAAACTAGGTTTGAAGAACTCTACAGGCCCTAGAGCCTAGGTATTACTAAGCACTTTCGCATATTTTTGTGCGTTGCAAATTTCTATATGCTTGCTTATTTAGATAGAAGTTTAGTAAAGGTTTAATGGAGACGGATTATTGCAGTTTTTGCGACACTGTTGGGGAACTCGCTACGTACCGACTCTGTTGCTCCACAGGAGACCACGAAAATGGTTTGTTAATTTTACATTTAACATGTGATGTCGGCGTTATTGAACTCATTGCTTGAGATTTTTAGGGAATTTGTGTAAACTTTCTATGTTATCGCTTTTCCAGTGAAAAGTTCCTTTAACGAGATTTCTTTGCATCGATTTAGAAGAGGTTTAATTATGGAAAATTAGAGTGGAGTGAAAGGTCTCCGAAGACAGTTTAAAAAATACTTTACAAAACAGTACTGCTTTGTGCTATCATATACTCCTTACTTTTGCGTTTTTTGATTATTCGTTCTACTCTAAAGTAAGACTTGTCAGTCTTGTCCAGGTTCCGAAAAAAGTACTATTAAGGTGCCCACGATGTAACATTCATGTTTTCTTCAAAGCCCTATTTATTGCCATTCATGTTTTCTTCAAAGCCCTATTTATTGCATCTTTTTTCTGACGTATTTATTCATAGGAATACCTTATGCCCTTTGTTTTTGCCTAATAACAGAGCTTTTACAGGAAGTTCCGAGTACAGCAACCAGCCGAAGCGGGGCTTCGTCCAACAGAACCGCGTCCGATGCCCACACTGTGCTCTCATCGTTCGTTTCCAAACTCCTGGCAGACTCCACAAATAGTGAGGCGAAGAACGGCACGACCCATGCGAAGACGTCATCCTCAGCTATCATGTCTCCACTGCTCGGCACATCGGCATCGCTTCCAAATGCGACTAAACTCTCTTTCGTGAGCGCATCTGAATCCACAAACGGAGTGATAAGTCAGCCAGAAAACGGCAACGATTCGACTCCTGAGAATCGCGGATCTACCCGAGGAACCAAGGGGTCCGAAGCAGTGAAACGTTTGGGTAAAGGACAAGCTGAGGCCCTCCTTAACCCTCTATCTTTAACATCACGCCCTGTGAATCAGTGGAGCACATCGGAGATGGATGCCGTTCTGAATTCGCCGCTCTTCCGCACGCTTCCGCGAATGTCTTTCCGGCCGCCCACGAAGCGAAAACTCTTCGACGACTTTTCTGTGGGTTTTTCGTAGATTTTTCAAAAAATCCCCTCAGTCTTTTACAAAAATTCTTGAAGATAC
>KN550370.1:37384-48438 GCA_000797555.1 Oesophagostomum dentatum | reverse complement strand
GTTTTTTTTCATTAAAGTTCATTCGATAAGTGTAACCTATCATTAGCACAACTTACGCTAGTGTTGGTCGTTCTGATACTGACTGATATGCATGAAGAAGAGCATTCTCAACAAGCGGCGAACCTCCAAAATATGGCATGAATGCCTGCATGGACTGCCGATATTGTGACCTTTAAACTAAAACTATTAAAAGAAAGCAAACAAGTCGTTGCAAGAAAAACCGACCTGGTAATAAGCGCTTTATTCTGTGGATCCTCCGAAGAAATGGTGTGATTGAACGAGAAACCGTATCGGCTCATATAGTATGGTAGCCAGTATGTTCCTTCATCTTTTACTGTTCCAAATATAGCTGACACATCTTTCTTGAAGTTTCGACTTCGAAGGCGTTCAAATACATCTCCCTAAAAATGACTGCAGTCTATATGCATGAGAAAATTTATTGTGTCTAAATCTAAAAAGGTTTTATTTTCTGTTATTACCTTGAAAAAATTCCTATCAGCGCTTACTGGCACAAAAGCAAATGTCATTGGTAGACCAATATCACTAGAAACTGAGTCGGCTTCAATCTGAATTGAAAGTTATTACCATTGCACAGCATCATTTCAACTAATAATAGCATTTGGACACGAATGCAAAGCGCTCTGCTCCATCTCTTCATCGTAAATGTTATTTACACTTTTCACTACTTTTCAATCGCGTTCAGTCAAAGTTTTATGATGATCAAAAGCTCTACAAGCTAGAATTTTAGTCTGGCTGCAACTGGCTTTTAACCATGACTACCGAGGCTTCATACCTCTGGACTAATCCTGGTTATTGATTATTGTGCTTCTGGATTGACTTGTTTAAAGCAGAACCAAGAATTAAGCTAGAAGCGGAATAAAGCAAATAATCGGTTTAGAGACTATTTTATGAGAATGGACTAAGAAAGCAAAACAATTCGGCTTGACATATTAAGACCGTATATTTGGAGAAGTTTTCACGGTTTTCCGTACTAGTCAAAACCCGCATTATTAGATTACCCTGATCATGATCTTAATAAGTGTTTTGTAATTTCTCGATAACTACTAAGGTTACAATATAGGCATAGAGCTATAGTCACGACTGCGTCACAAACGGTTTTATCAGGAATCATCGTGAATTTCCTAAGCAGATGATTTGGTCTGGTGATTTTATCTCGGCTAGTTTTTGGTTTGAACATCCACCTTTTGACGCGTGTTCGATCCTGATTGAACTTATTTCTTGCAAACGGAAACTTCAAATTCGAATATCTCACTCTTATTTAATGTCTTTATTGGTAGTTGAATTCTTTAATATTCATTGTGCCTTTCTGTGATTTTGAACAATAACCTGAGCAAGGCGCTAGAGATCAGCAGTGTTTTCGGAATGCCAATTTATGACTCATTTATCTAACACATTATGAGGCACATGACGTATAGATTCGCGTAAATCAGTCAGCTGCTAGCAGAATCTGCAGCTCAGATCGTCGAGGTTAAAGGAACTTCACTCATATTTTTTGTAGCCCTACATATACATACTTATGTCTGCGTACCTTATTGTTTCTTCTACGGTATACAACACTATCACTGCTGTACTCACAAGCTCTGTAATGTTTGTTGATTTAGAAATTCCTCCGCCCTCTCTCCCACAGCCCTTGCTTTCATCCATGCTGTATACATATGAGCTTTTGCACATGCTTGTCCTAGCTTCAGTATTATTTGCGGTATAAATTTTACCTTGAATCAATTTTATCCCGATAACTGTGAAGGAAACCATGCATACAATTCACGCGGTCTACAACGGTCAGAGCGGAGGGAACATGAGGAAAGGATCGACATGATAAGCATGCATTTTTTTAGAGTAACCACCATTATGTCTGGGCTGTTCTCGCCTAAAAGTTCCTCTAGGTATCTTTGCCCATATCGAGCTAATGCCGGTGCTAAGTCGGTGTTCAACAAAATTTTGTACCTATGCTTTCGTCTTCTTTCAGCTCAAAAATGGAAATCTACAAATTCCATTAAGTCATTTTCTTTTATGTTGTAGCAAAGAGGTGTGATTTTCTTTCTGTCGTGAGCATTTATTTGTTAATGACTTGCTTTACTGTTTCCTGACTAGCATATTGTTTTAGCATCCCCTAACCAGTGAACGCTAGTAAGGACCTAAAGCCAGCTTTTCGGCAACATTTTTCGATCATACCATCAGTGAGGGCATTTCTGCAGGGTAGGGTTTCATTTTATGAGGTAACAGCCTTTAATCGTGCGCGAAGTGGTCTCCGTCAATGTTGCAGTCATCAGTAAGGTGAGTACATGTCTTTTCAGTGGGTACTTACTAGGTGCCTTGTGCAGTGCAGGAACATAACGAGAGGGGAAGAAGGCGTGTTTAACGAAATATTACAGATACTGCTGCGCAATAGCTTCGAAAAAAAAAANCTGAACTTGTCTCACCTGAATTACACTTGCTGGAAGGGCACGTAGACAGTTATGAACAGCTGCCGCTTCAGTTCCCTTATTGGTGCAATTCAGTCTCTTAGCCAGCCTAATCGAGAGTTCATACATCGTATCAGGAGTGCGGCTAGCCCATGAATTCATTATGGTACCGCTCTGTAAAACGCAGGTACGGCTAGAGCTTCCATCCAAATTATCCGAAAATCAACCTACGCTAGCGATAATCTTGTTAAAGAAGGGATAACTATCTGGAGCAGCCAGGTGTGCTGTCGCAGATGCGGATCCTGCTGACTCACCGAAAAGCGTTACCCTAGATGGATCACCACCGAAAGAACCTGAGTGTTGGCGGTGTAGACGTCCATATTCATCATTCAGTAATTCTTTGAGCTTACCTATATTATCGTGTAACCAGCGCAAAGCAGCCTGCTGATCCAAGAGACCCATATTTCCTGGCACAGGTGAGTCTTCACCGAGGTAGAGGAAGCCGAAGGGGCCAAGTCTAAAGCAGGCATAGCAGCGTCCCCGCATCTCATAGTTTCGTTACCTTACTTCTCGTTCAGCCCCAAAATGAAGCCTATTGATTCTGGCCGCTTATGACCTACCGATAGTTTATGTTTACTACGATTGTGTGTTTCATGGCTGCCATGGCGGTCCCATCGTATAAATCTAGCGAAGGCGATCCACTGAAGAAGCCTAAAAGCAGGAGAGTTCCTATGTTTTGAACATTTTGTAAGTTATTCTCGGGAAATTTTAGTAAAATGTGAAAATACTTGTAATGCAGATTTACTCACCACCGCCGTAGATCCACACCAACACTGAACCATCGTGATTCGCTGGAACCCATATGTTCATGTTAAGGCAGTCCTCGCTGATTCCCTATATTCACGTAGTAAATTACAGAGTTCATAAATGTTGGTTCTGATACTGACTTCTTTATTTCAGAAAATTAAGCTTTTTTGCCGGTGTTAAGCCACTAGTTCTTCGGCGGCACTGCAACTTCCGATGAAAAGCAAATTTCTATGACAGCAGATGACGACTAGTATTTAGTCTAGATGTAGCTTTACAGTAATTAAGATGGATTCGTACTAACCAAAATTAAGAAAACTTTTGATGGCTTGCATTTGGTTTGATCTACTAGGAAAAACTTCATTGCGTGTGGCGGAATTCGGACTATAGAAGGGACCCATTCTCTCTTAATAGTACAGAAGTCCTCCCTCACTTGTTGTTTAGGACAGTGGCATGCTCTAAGGGTTCCCGACATGGTGAGTGGGTGACTTAAAAGGGAGCCTGCTGAACTCGGTGCAATGATATCGAACAGGATCACATCATCGGTAACCGTCAAGGTAGAAAAACGCTGAAGCATGTAGGCACTATTTTTTGTTTGGTCGGAGTTTCGGCGTCGGAAAACTCGCTCAATTTTGCTCGAAATTACCAGAAACTTAGTATTTTCCGCAAAATAAAGCAGATTCTAGTACAGAGTATTTTGTGTGTCCCGTTCGACATCGTTCCAGCCAGCTCTCTGGTTAGATCAAATTCAGCAAAACCTCCAAAAACTTCAGTTTTGACCCAAAAGCAGAGAGGTCAAAATTTCTTAGCCAAATCGCGGATGCACCTGCTTGATTGATTGTCGGCGCCAGAACGGTGCGTAGCACGAATCCTTTAAAAACTTCTCCGTGCTTCTAAGCAATTTTGGAAAATCGTTGTGATCAGCATTACCATACGGTTAAATTTGTGCGAAAATCCCCACAAAAAAATAAAAATCTTTTCGCATTTGGCACTCAGTATTTAACCTAACGCTCATTAGATGTTGCACAATTAGTGCTGGAAAAAAATTGCATCAGCTATAAGATTCTTCTCGACAAGCGCTTTTTCGACAATCGCTGTTACTGCTGCTTGCCTATTTTCTTGCTACGGCTTCTGAAGCTCTGAAGTGAACTACAAAATGCAACCCCATTCACTATACGTACTCGTCGGATCTCTTGTACACTGGTTCAAGCATCGGGATAGAGTTTTGGAAAGCTTCCGTAAGCGGGATGCTTTCATAAAGGCCTTTGAACAGTTCGCCGATACCAGAACGACGGAATTCCAGAGCAGCGGCACTGATACACTAGTTCTGACGGCAGAGATGCACTGATGTTAGGAGTTTTTACTCCGATTAACCTAATTTTGTATAAACGCAACGGTTAAAACTACCACTGCATTTGACAACCTAATAATTTTGGCCCAGGACTAAGTCAGTAATCATTGCCTATGCACAACGACGACAGCTCAAATTCCACCTAGCTAACGACAATTACAATTCTGTCAGCCATACTTACATTAGGCGGATTCCACATTTCTGCTCCAGGAAACTGCGGAAACGCTGTGTCGATGGTCAAGTAGCAGGCTTTTGCAGGCGCTCGAGCCTCGAGTTCACCTAAATTGAAAACAGTGATAGCAATATAAAGCACGTCCCCGAAAAGTTCCGCTTAACATCCTTAACCATAAGACAATTTTTCAAGGTATTAGGCATGGTACTGGCATTCAATAATGACCGCATAATGCATATAAAATGGCAATTTAGTGGGATCATTGAAAAGACACCAATTTCCATATTCAATTATAGATGTCGAGAAATGTGCAGGCATTTCCTCACGTCACCTCCATTCGAGGCATGAAATAATGCTGAAATGAGCGAAGATAACAAATGGAGAATGCCGTAAGGGTCGAGCCGTACTCTGCCATTACTGACGCGATCGCGGCGGTCGCTGCTACAGCCGATATTGCTTAAGATGTAAGATGATTTACGATCCGCACGACAATACCATAACTGTAGTAATTGTTTATATTTTTCGACGTAATATGTATGACTTCGGTGAATATAAAAACGAGTTTTACCTCCGAGTAGAGGTGGAGCCGAGTTTTTCTTCAGAAATTAAGAACATCGAAATACAGGTGCCATACTATTGATCGCCTTAGGCGTACACCAACTCGAATCGCCTGTGCGATGTGCTTAGATGCATTTTTTCCTAGCTATAAAGTAGGAACAAACTGCAAAAAAGATAGTCTTCGCCACGATTTGCGTCTTCACCCCAAAACGAAAGGAAATTTTTCTCGTGTTGTTGTGTTGTTCCTTCCTCCAAATGTCAGCAAAGTCCTCCAAATACTTATTTGCTCGACACACGCGAATCACGTCATTCAGCTCGTTGGCGTGCGCGTGCTGCAATTTCGATTGTCACTCTTCGCATATTTTCAAACTTTATTCCAGCTCACTGTCGGGTGGTGGGCGTGGCTTAGAACCCTGCTAAACTGGGTATGGTTCTTTTAAGAACTTCCTCGACTGGGCATATTGTTAACATGCGAAGTACCCGAAATCCTTAGTCAGTTTTATTACAGAATTCACGCCTCAGAAGATTCCACACTTTTCTAGACACTGGACAGTACAGCAGAAGGAGAAAAAGACCTGTGCATGGCGATACACACCCAATTTTTGAGGTTTCTTAGATAGGAGCTATAGTTTTAGAATCGATGGGAGTTGTACTTTTAGGGACAATACCTAAAATATGAAGGGACATCGGAAAGCAGAATACTATATACATACTCTCCTTTTCGCGGACTAAGACCAGCGCGATGGGCGCGGCCAGGTACCAGATGGAGCGCTGCATGTGTTTAAGCAGTTTAAAAATGAGTGAAAAGTTTCGTATATAAATGAACTTCTCAGCATTAGGCTAGTTCCGACTGTTTGACCAACCTGAAGTCGTGTAGTGCTCCGATAAGTGCCTGGTCCCGCCCACCTTACTAGTCTTAATCCGCGAAAAGGAGTACAGTTTATCCATCGGCATCTGATCTGCGTATCAGGCGTGCCGGTAGCCTGTCCACAATCTATCGATTACTGGGACTTGATACCGGCTAGTTTTTTGTATTTCCTTTTCTCCTATTCATCGTTCTTTACCAGTCTTTTATGCCATAATATGTCGTTTACTACATGGACACGAGACTAGAGCCCATATGGTGCCGGTGGTGCGCCCAGTCTTCATTGACCCCTCTACTATTCAGTCTCCGGTGGAACAAAGTGTAGATGCTGAGCTTGACGGGCTCTTCTCAGTCTTCCGCTGCTTAGCCGCTCTTACTGTTTCAGCATCATTTTAGAATTTTTGAAGACATGAATTTTGGCCGACTGAGCAAGGAAATTGCAATATTTTCTAAACTTAAAAAAAAAACTAAACAATAACATGGGTTAGAATAAACGAGGATCATCCAGCAATATATGCCAAAAGTAAAGACATTGTTTTTTGCTGAATTTTCGCTTAGGTGGCTTCTTATTTGAGGCCTCAGCCAAAAAAATCACAATTATCTTTAGCATAGAACCGCAATATTCTAAAGTTAGGGTGAAGTGTGGGTCAATATCGTCACTAAACTTGCCAATCGTACTTCGTAATAGTAGAGTAAACAGTACAGTAAAGCCTTAGCGGAACCACAATAAGAGAATCGTAATTAGCACAATCAATTAACCCCCTTGCACTCTTTTTCGAGCAATTTTAAGAGTTTGTACTCTTTGTTAAACTTTAATCTAACCCTGAGTTGAAGCAATTACTGTACGGATGCGGACCAGGTACTCACTACCTCAAACAGTCACTCTAAGCGAAATCACTGCTATTGTTGAGTGTTGTCAATAAATACTCTCTACTCACCAGTCCATGGCTGCACAGGTTCAGGCTTCGAGAAACGTCGGATTCCGACAGGAGGACGAGCGTACGGTACACCGAGAAAGGCCGAGACTTGCTCGCCCCGGAACTGCTGCAAAATTGCTGCTTTAGCCGCGAGCGGGACTCTCTCACCCTAAAAGCCCTAACAAACCTGTGAAATTCCACGAATTGTGCCCAACGCAGTGTGCACAACATGATCATCGCTGAGGACGGCGCGAGCGTCGACGAGCGGAAGGGCGAGCAGTGCTGCCCGCAGGACTACTGCGGCGAGAGTCTGCACTAATCGCCATTTCATGGTAGATTCACCGTTTGCCGTATAATCATCGCTAGGAAGTCTAGTTAGGGGCCTGAAAAGGTCGGAATTTAGTGAGAAAGGAATTTTTCGGAAAAATTGGTGAGGAGGAAATGAAGACGTAGGAAGCGACATCTCGAAAAGCAACGAAAACAGCACTATCTATGGAATTCCACAGGAAAAAAATACCAGTTTTTGAAAGAAAGCAGTCGACAGTTGAGAAGAAAATAGCCGGCGTTGGTAAACAGTTTACAGAAGGAATCGAAATGGCTGCGAGGATTATGCAACACGCAATAGGTCTCAAAAGTCCACTTTTGAAGGTTCCGCTTTGGAGGGCAAGAAATTTCTCAAAAATTCCAGAAAATGAGATGTGAATAGAAATTTTCTGAGGGTTAAGAGTACCCGATGAAATCAGTACTAAGTGAAGGAAAGGGGAAGTATATATAGTGTGATGTGACAGAAAAACTTAACATCTAAATTGGTATTGCGTCAAAGTATATTTAGCCTTTAATCTTGTCGTCATTCCTCAAATTGTAGATAAATGCAGGAAATCGTGCACAGAAAGAAAAATAACTGTTTCGCCCACACTAACCTAAGTGTACTACCTTATTAGGGCTAAAAAGTTATTTTTGAATGCCATGTAATCAAAGTTTTTGGGGTATTCTTTCAAATACCTTAAGGAAATTTCGCTCTACATATAAAATTCTCGAAAATTCCAACTCTGCCGAGCATTTTTCTCCATTTTTTTCGCACTTCAGTGGTCTCAATAAACTTTTATTGAAATCTCTGAAATTTCCACCCCATTCTTAATGGAGGTCTAAAGACGACAAAAATCGAAGTGGAAATAAAGTAAAGGAGCTCGGGCTGTACTCACTGAAGCGCTCGGTCTTCACAATTTGAAGAATGCAGTGGCGGTCCAAGAGGATGAGGGGCGGGGCGGGTCCAAAAATTTTCGAAAATATCCTACAGATAAGGGAAAGAGTTAAAAAGCGACCAATTTTAAAAGCAATTTTTGTCACTAATTTTAAAACATAAATTTTTATTTTTTACTGTCAACGAAGTTTAAAAATTGTCCAGCTACATTTTCCTTGACCTCAGGGCTCCTCTTTCACCCCCCCCCCCGCTCCCGACGAAAAACTTTTGCGAGCGCTAATTCCAACACAGAAGGCTAATTACAGAAGCTTAAGAATTTAATTGACATAGAAGATGCAATTCGAATCTGATCTGGAAGTCGAAATGTGATCCAGTTATATGAATAGTGCCAAGCACCAGGTAGTTGTGCAATTACGGACTAATTGCTCCATATGGTTGATTGCAGTTTGAGGAGCAAGAGAATGGGTGCTATTTTGAGAGCTCGTCTTCGACTCTACACTATTTCTATGCATTGACTACATAGTTCCTTCGTGGGACTCCCAGTGGGCGGAGCTTAGCTGTCGACTGCAGACAGTGTGCAGTGTCGACGTCCAGCTGCCAATGAATCGCAAAATGCAAGTCACTGTTCGAACTACGCTGCCCTGAGATGATGCGCTTCTCAGTCCATCATCGAGCAACTTCCTCTGAATAATCTGCTTATGTTCTAGGCTCTTGCTCAAGTTGACGTCAACAGCGTGTATTGTTTGCACCCAGCAATTAGAACCCGCCCATGGCGCGTTCTAGCAGAGTTCTTGATGACAAATGCTTGAAGAGAAGAGTTTGTATATAAAGTCGAGGAAACTTCTCCTTGGCAACTTCGCATAAGAATTAGGACACTAGAAAATTTGCGCAAATTTACTGCATCTGCTTATAGCTGCCGAAACATGAATTTGGAGACATCGGCACTGGAGTATAATAAATATTACCATCAAGGCATCTATTTTACTGAAAGCAAATAAAAAATTGGAATTTATAGAAAGTTTATATGTGTTGCTTCTTAGTAAACTATGCAGAACTAGGGAGCAAACAGCTGATTGCTCTAATTGTATGCAAAGTTATCAAGTAAAAGATGAAACAGACGGCTCCTCAAGGTGGTAAGTAAAGTCAAAGAGACATCACCGAACTCTTATACTGGTGCTATAGGCTAAGAAGTAAGGGGAGGAGTCAAAAAGGATATATAGTCCTTTCACAGCATTCCCAGTGGGCGGGTTCACCTGTCGACTGCAGACGCCACAAATTATCGACGTCAGGTTAGTTAGAAAGCATAGAACACAAACCTGCCGCTTGGATTTTGTACCTTTGCCTAGTGCAATTCTTAACCTTCATCAAGACGCCATATCTGGGCAACTGGATCGTGTTTTAGGCCCAGTATGCTAACCTGACGTCTGCACTGCGCACTGTCTGCAGCCAGCAGTAGGGCCACGCCTGCCAGTAGTCCTAAGAAAGGACTGTAGCTTCAGCAGTCAGCCCATGTGGCTGGTCCATCGCTTCTTGGGAAGTAAAGAAACGGATATCTGCCTCTCAACCGATACCATTTACGCGCGATGTAGACAGAAAGACTCAAAAAGAAAACTCAAAGCTTATATCTATCTATACGAATATTTCTCGGGAAAAAACAGTGACGGAGACAATCATGGAAGAATTGGATAAAAATGGAGCCATAGAAAACAGTTGTTGTGAGGGAAGCTCCTTGTTTTAAGAAAAATGAATGACAGACTTTGATGAAAGTTTTTGCCTTGAAAGTAGCACTCAAGCTAAAAACGAGTTTCGAGATTCAGGTAGTTCGTGAACCCTTGGTGGCTGAATGGCCAAAACCAAAAGTGAAAGCACCGGTAAGCTGCTCACTTCGGAGAAAACGGCCAAAACGTGGGTACCCGGTGGACCGGTTACGAAGGACATGGGACGAGTTCTCTTGTCAGTGCGTTTTGCACACTAGTTAAAGCGCTGTAACCACTGGGTATGAGTGCATTTGTACGAGTCTTCCATGTCCATGAGCTTAGGGCGGTGGGCAACTCCAAAGGAAGGCGTGCGACGTAGTGGGAAACTCGTCCGCGAGATTGTGGATGAATCCTCCGGAGCGGTTTTCTTTGTCAGGGATGACTTCTGAGCCGAGAACATTGAACATCAAACATTGTCTGAGCTTTTTTTCAGAATCCCTGGAAGAACTTAAGAAGCGTTCTGAGTGTGGGTGCTACCTTTAAAATTCTTCTCCTTGCCTTTGGTACCGCTCTGTCATCATTCGTGTTAACAGAAGTTTCTGATCTACACCTTTGCCAGAACCTTACTTGGTTATCTAATGCCAGAGACTGATTAGCACTCAATTTATTCGGCACTTCGGATTTCTTTCTTCTAGTCTACTTCGATTTCTATAATTTTCAAATTTCCGCCCAATTTGTAATTTTTTTGTTCAAAATTTATACATAAACGAAGGACGAGATGAAGCTTTGCATCTTCTCATTCATACATAGCTTGAAGAAATCGTGAATAACTTTGCTCCCTTATTCTACTCGCACTAAAAGAAAAATCTGTGAAGAGCCAGAAGCTTCGATATCATTTTTCCACGCTCTAGCTTGAGAGCTTGACATACGTGTCATCCTTGACAGTGAAATCATCGTACAAGCTAGAAGCAGATTAAGCAATTTTGCAAATAGCTTACGTCAAGCCTGGACAACTCAGCAATGACGAGTTAACCTTACATTATCTGCTAAAACCCTTCTTGCTTCA
>KN550369.1:13531-26156 GCA_000797555.1 Oesophagostomum dentatum | reverse complement strand
ACGTATCTTCGAATTAGCATCAGAATCACTACAAAACTGAACATCTGGTTTTCGTGAGGTGTTAGTCCCTTCCGTTTCCAAAATCTCTGTGTCAGATTGCTGCATGTTTCAGATTGAAGTTCATTTGATAGGTGCTGCGAGATATTCGTATGCTTCATTCACGCGGAACTGCCTTGCGCGTAAAATCCGAGGATCTTCATCGGCAATATGCCTCTTTCCGGATCAAACATGAGAACAACAAAGAGCAACGAAAATTTCAAATGCTCAAAGATCCAAGTTATTCTAGAACTAACTTCTTCATATCAAGGGCAGCGTATGTACTGTGAAAAAATCGGGTGAACTGCAATCCGACGCGTGCAGCAATCTGACCCAGGAAAATTGGGAAGGAGAGGGGTTACCACCTCACGAAAACCGGTGTTCAATTTTGTGTTGACTCCAATGCTAACTCATGACAAGCTATTAAAAGGTGATATCATACGCGACTTTGTCGAAGATACGCGACCTACATAAGTTTAAGCAAAGAAGGAAAGTAGCGGACAAATAGAGAAATTGCAAAATTCGTGCAGCAAAGCAGCATCGAACCCACACAGTATCGATTGAAAGGCAGCATCACTGCCACTGCGCCAACTGCGCTGCGATGCAACGCGGCGAAGATCGAATATGTTGGCAGCTGCGCCGACCTCGGTCTGGGAAAAGGCCCACAACTTCCTTCCAGCAGCTAGAATTCCGTAGGTTTACTAAAGAAGAATAGCTCTACTAGGTGAGGTATGGCGCAGGTCTGCGTTCGTCGGACCGTTCTGAGCATTCCCTTATTAGCAAAATGACGGTACTTAAGAGGCTGTTGTACGCGAGGCTCAAAAATACAAATATTTCCGTAGTTCTGTATGAAATGTCATCTCCAATTTCATCTCCATTTCATCTTTCCCAATAACGAGTCCAGTATTTCTGAGGTTTTTCATTATTTATCAGACCTTTCTGCTGGTCTCAAAGTGCTGGCTTGCTTATACTTTCGGAAATCCTCCTACAATGCTTTTCCTCAACCACCATTAGCGACCGATATGTGGTAGTTTCTGATATAGCTTTGAACCTCCTCTTTTACTCAGAGTTTCATTGGTGATGTTCAGGATGCGCTCCAAGTTAGATAAGCAAGGCTATAAAGTTCATTACCCACGGAGCTTTGGTCACTTCATTAGTAAGCCGTACTACTCAAGAATACTCTCGTGATACATTAGTCCTTTCTCTTTTTCACACTATGGCTATGGTAGATTTTTTCAGGTTTGGCTGAACTTGCCTTTTTTCGAAGAAGGCGATGAGCGGAAGCACTGAAAAAAGGACTACTCAATCGTTAGTAAACATCATTTTCGGTTAATCAATTGTGGTTCACTTGCTTCAGCTTCGCCTTTAGAACTTTACGGCTCTTCTTTTTTTCGATAGCTTCATGTAGTTTCTGCTGAAGATTAAATATAAGCTATTCTTAAAACTCTTGAAAAAGTATGTAGCGGACAATTTTCACTTTAGTTCCTATTCGAAAGGGTCTCGAATTACCTCTGTTTAACTTGTAGTCCGTCTAAAGGCAGCATCCATGAAAAAATGAATTTTGATTTGGTTTTCCATTTTTAGAATACATTCCACAAGTTCTGTCCGAAACCAGAATAAAAGGGCACAAAATTTACAATTCACCGAGAAAACGTGTTCATCCAAGTTAGGGAAATGGACGAGTTGTCCCGACAACAGGAGGAGCACCACAAAGCGGGTAGTCACAAAATGAGTTTTCAGAAGAAGGTAATTTTCAGAGATCTTAACGATTTTAAACGTTTTAAGACAAATCTACACAAATAGCAGAAGCTCAGAGCTTCTACAATAAGCCTACGCATAGATAAACAGCATATATGAGCTACTCGCCCCTGTGCAACACGAGCAGGCGGCCTAAGTCCACGTTTGATTGTCCCAAGATCTTCAAAGTGCGCGAGCAATGGACAACTCTTTTTTAACTAAGAAAGGCACGTTTTCGGCATTTTCTCAGTGAATTGTACATTTTGTGCTCTCTTATTTTGGCTTCGGATAAACCTTGTAGAAAGAGTTCTAAGAGTGTGAAAGGTTCTTCCGTGGATGCTGCCTTTAAGACAAATTGTTTTCACCTCCCCGGTGGGTGCCCGTTTTTATCGTTTTCCACACCATTTCTCTTTAGTGATGATGTCGGTGTGACAACTGCACGCATGTCTGGAATTTTCGCATAAGAAATGTTACCATGCAAAATAATTATGCCTAACAATGCAGAAATAATTACTACTTTTAACCCATTCGTTCTCTTTCGAATTGTCCTCGCAGTGCTCGTTCCCGTTTATCAATACTTGTGCTATTGACCGTATTTTTCAACGTTCACTATCCAATAAAATTTGTTCTGACTTTGTTATCTTCTACGTAGTCTCGGTATACTATGCCGTGGACAACCCATGCTCGCCTTTGCTCGCAAAGATCTCTTTGAAAGCCTTTGTAAATACTGATCCGATACTGTGTTGAAAAGGATGCTACATCTTTCTTTCAAAGGGCGGATACGTCAACTTGAATGCGATATATTTAGTTTCAGAGCCGGAATCACCTTCCTAACAATAAGCTAAACTTTTGTTTTCTAAATATCAAGTTTTATTTACGTCGTAGCATTTCGAATAAAAAGCAGCTAATTGAACTACTGCTAATGCTCACGTATTCACTGAAACCTCGTTTCATGCACTTTCCAAATCCAGCTATTGCTACCGTATGTATATTCACTAAACGACAAACGTTTGCTCACTAAACGACAAACGTTTACTTCTCATGAACGCTATACGTTTACTTCCGGTCGCTTATGACCACCTCTTTCAGTCATGATCATGCAATTTTGGGAGAAAAAAATATTCCTCCTTATGGACGTGTGGTAATGTTATTTATTGAACCCATAATTAATCTGGCAGCCGTCAAAGTTCTTAAAAGAGTACGCGCTCGCGAGATTATTGCAAAAGAACTACATTATCCTGCAGCAAAGTTGACCCTTTGACACCCGCCCTTTCGTTGGAGCTCAAAAAATTTAGCGAACCAATGCAATTTTTCATCATTTTGCGACGTAGTGAATTACTAATACTGAAGGCCAACTGCGGAAATCGTAGCCAGTAGATGTTTATCACGCATCAAAGCCATCATACATCAAAAACGTGCCCATAACAGGTACGTCAAAGCGCTAGCGTAGTTTAAGGTAAATAAAATGACTTCAACGCTGCACTTGGCTTGGTTTATAATTCAGTGGACACAATGAATAGTAGAAATATTGATTTTGCGATGTACCCATGTCCATCGCCAGTCAAAAATGTAAATCGAAGAGGGAAGTGGGTGAGAAGGCTTAGATATAACATATGCTCAACCCCACCCAATCTTCTTAGGTTAAGATCAGAGTGTCAAAATCGAGATGCCAGGACAGGCAGTTATCCCTCCAAAATTGTCACAACATGTACGAGTCATGCTCAGGAACTCGGGAGCTGACGAACTCGTGACATCGTGACAAGTTCATGGGCTCTTGACATCACGACATGTTCGCAACATATTCTCGCGCCTGTCCTATACCGTGTGGCCAGGAGCGAACAATCTCGCGCCTGGCTCATACTTGTCACGATGTCGTGAGCTCATTACATCAAGGGGTTCACTACAAAGCCAGATCTACTTGCGTCTGCGCTCAACTCGCTTCTATCGTAGAAAAACCACTAATATTATAACATTCTATACATCACTGAAAAGGGTGAAACTTGTACTATCGTACTATTATAGCTAACGTATTCTAGTAGTGAGATAAACAAAATATCTTGTACATATGCCAATTTTTCCTTGAAATAGCATGTTCACTATAAGCTAAATGCAGTTTATAATGCGAATTATTCTTTACATGTATATGATATGCTAGCGGAGTCGAACGCTTCGAATGTTTTTCCTGTTACCCAAAAAATTATGCGCTAAGCCTGCACTCTGTTGACTTTTTTTCTGGGGCGACGGTGTGTAGCTACATTCCCATACATTCACACTACTCTGCAACACCCTCCACTACTACTACGCCTTATTACTTGAAAAAAACGTAGCGTTTTTTATTGAAAAAAACGTAGCGTTTTTTTTATTTTTTACTCGCCCTCAATCATTCCGCACCACAGTGCCAGTCGTAACACCGTCTGTGATATTCACCCACTCTTTGAAACATCTTCGTTTTTTTTACTCCACGTTTCTTACTAGACTTATAATACGTACATTCACACTTTAAACAAGCCAAATGGAAGTGCTAGAAAAATAGGCTTTTCGTTTTCTACATGTTTATGTTTGTCACTTCCCAGGGGAGTGTGACGGAGCTGCTAGCTTTCATATCGGTACTATTGCATTGATATGAAACGTATTAGCTCCACTGTTACTTCCCAGGCGAAGGTCATGGTTCCTTCTCATCGTCCCACTGACTTGAAAGATTTTTCCCTTAAGTTTCTATTTTCAGGAGATGGATGTAGAAAAACTAAAGACTATCGTGAGAGATCAGTACATATTCGCATGCGAAGGTAGGTATCCATATGAATAGAGACTAGTCCTATGTCCGACTGTCAGATATGCACGTGGAGGGGCAGCATCAGCATCCAGAAGTCTCCTCGTTGGTAAACTGTGACGACGAATGCTATCATATAGCACCACAAAAATGTGTTACCAAGCTTTTTTTGTTTTCAGAGCATTTAGCTAAAAACATTATGACTTGTCAAAAGGCTATGACGAAGAAGCTTTGTTTTTCTAAGAGGTTAGGCATAGTTTTGTGGAACTCCTATGTAGGGAAATTCTTTAAAACACTTGCTGTAGCACTACTTTGTTAGCAGTATTACTCCGAGATCTTTGTGATGACAAACTGGCCTACGACTACTTTTTCGATACAATCACATTGGCAACTTTACTCGGAAGTGACTCATTGCTAGAAACAATTCCGAGGGCTTTGAATGCGTGTCTCAAATATTTTGGCGAATTCTGGGTTTCTTAGTTAAGGAGCCCATTAACTTATTTTAAAAATACTGTTTAAAATACTGTATTTACTGCACTGCACTGCAGACTATGGAGTACCATTGTATCTTCTCATATGTTGGCAAGTGCTTTCGCTACATCCATGAAAATGTCGAATTAATGAAAATGAACCGTTGAAAAATGACGCTCATGAAATTCTCCGCCGCTGGTCCCAAGTACAACTGAAATGTCAAAGACTTAAGAGTGTTCGTTCTACACTCAAAAATGAAGGATAAGAAAGGAAAGTAGCAGTTTCGCCAGAAGCTTATAACAATGAAATGTTCCTATACTGAATACTAATTCTGGGCTACATCTTGTCCAAGCTCTCTAAAAAGTGCCGAGAGGTGCGATGTATGGTATTATATTGTACGAAAACAATTTCTTCGTTTTTTCCAATTATCTTCGCAGTCCAAATGGGTTCGTTTCTCAGAGCGGTCACAGAATAGACAACAAACATAGCATGCTAACGAGGTAATGAATGGTCAGGACAATTTCTTAGCTATTATAATTGGCTGGCGTGTTAACCTGCGACGCGCTGATCTGATCAAAGCTCATAAACCGCAACGGTGAGGGTTCTAAGTGCGCACTTTGGTGACATGCTGTATATTCCAGCTTTTGGCTGGCTTTTGGTCGCTTCTTCTAATAAGCTGTTGCAAAGCTAACCCAACCTTCGCAGAGGTAGTCCGGTACAGTCAACACTTCATAGCTCTGGACAGTGAGTGCGCAGCGCTTGTCCAATATATTTTTGGCATTGGTACCACTTGCATCTCTGCATTTGCAGGGCTTGCAGAAGGTTCTAACTCAAATGTGACAACTTTCGAAATGTTTAGAAATCTCCCAACAAACATAAGCCGGTAATAGAACCTGTTCGGAAGCCCATTGCTGGTGTTTATCCTACAAATCCGAGATATTTCTTGAGCTCCCGGGAAAGAAAGGCAAATGATTCACTTTAAACAGGCAACCTTGAAGGAATCGTAAGAGTGCAAAAGCTTCATTCAAGAATCTGTTTTTGCGGGAGCTGTTTATGAAAAACCGAATTTTACCTCTACCTCTTTCTACCGAATTCCTTGCTACCCTGGTTTCGAAATGGATAGCCGAAATTTATCTTCTGACAACAGGTTCCAAAACAAGAAAGAAAATTTGCAAAAAAAATTTGTTTGTTAATAACCCAACTTTATGTAGAAAGTAGTAGAGATTAACAGTGGAATTGAGATAGCGTGGAACGGTCCAGTTGATTTAATCTTATATCAGGTGTTTCATTTTCATTCAAGACGTAAACAAGTGTACCGTAGGAGCCGCGGTCGTGAATGACAGTTAGTAGCTAGTTCTTCCATCTTCGTCGAGGATAAAGCTGTGCTTGTCAAGTTATTTTTAAATAAACGGTTCATCTAGTTTTGTTTCATATAATAGTGCAAAAGGCGAGCGCGAAGCAGCGACCGCATCGATTCTAAACAATTGTTCGGGATAATATAATTTTTAAAAAGATGGATACTAAATGGAATCATAACTGTAAAGTCGCAAATAATAGTTGTCAACCTAATAAGTGCAGAAATTGAGTAGCAAGTAAATGTTCTCGCACTCTACCGCAACTTTAAAGGATGCGGGAAAGACACAATGAAAAAAAATTACTGGATTTTTCATTGTCAAAGATTTGCTCGCTTACAGGATCTAACAAAACTTCTTGCAGGCTTGCTCATAGTAGCAATAAATGCACCACTTGTACTCGTTATTGTTACGCTAGAACGCTTCCGCGAACGCAAAGAATTCCTCTTCATCGCGGGATTGGCTGTGGGCGATCTCATATATACGGTCGGATATGTGGCAGTTTCGATTCGCCGAATCGTCAGTTATTATGACGGCTTTGATGAAGGTGATTTTTCAAACCTGAATTTTAAAGGAAAAGAACCTAAATACTAATGAAATAATCGTATAGTCTCTGCAGACACATCCGGTTCCACTAACTAACTTATATTTTGCAAATGCTTGTCTTAACTGAAGTCAAGGCAGTCATCCGGCATATTCTGGAGTCCTTCTTAAGAGACTACTGCAAAAAGACGGTTAACTATAGCTGAACAAAACCACCTTACAATTAGTAATTTCTTTGCAGCTGCCTATTTGTTAAATAACGCTTCAAATACAATGCCATACTCAGGTTCTGTTTAAATCCAAACGCTTAATTGTTAAATGGGATATACTCTTCTTACAATTGCCGCACTGATTCCGACCCGATAATAGTACATGTGCCGATCCAAATGGACGCATGTGCCATTAGTAAAATACTGTCGTATTTTTGCCAGCCATGAATCAGGTATCCGGCCGATGCTGAAGCAGAACCGTTGTCATTCCTGAAATTTTGTCTTCATCATTGCGTGAAATGGATTGAATTCTCCAATCCTGTCATAGCATCCTTCAGAAGGATTGTCACGTATAAAAGTCTTTTCACGATTTTGAAGCATGAACGTTCCATCACGACAACATAGATATCGCACAACATACCATAAACCTGGGCAGTTGAACCGACGGCCCAAACCAATGCCCTCCAACGCGTCCCAACACGTCCGCCGGGATGTGTGTCTCAGGAAACATGCAAGGAAACATGCACTCAGGAAACATGCACAATGCATGACATTGACGCCCATTTGGCAACAGAGAACCATGGAGTATACTCGTTGCAAATCTCGCGTTGACTTATTGCCACTTGAAACGACGTTGACGTCGGATCTGCGACACTTTGACGTTGTTTCAACTTCATGCAATATTGGCATGACGTTGACGCAGGATTTGCATCACGTCGCCGTTGTATCTGCGGCACATCCTTCAGTCCCCCGGAAATTTGGGGTGCTGTTCTTGTGATCACTGCGGCCTGCTGTACTTTCTTGCTGCGGGCCGGGTGGAGGTGCACCATCTCTTTGGCGGAAATGCTGCACACCTCGCCGAGTGGCTCTGTAAATTCCTTCTGCAGAGCCTTCTCCGATGTTTTGCGCTAATCACTAGCTTTTCCGGAGGAATGTCCATTTATCCGGCTGCGTACCAAGGGCGAGTTTCGTTCCATGCTCATACATGGAATAAATTATCGATAAAAGCGCTAGAACAGGTGTGCATGAAGTCAACGTCGTTGCAGCGTGGGTTCGACGTCGAAATGACGTCATGCATAACGTTTGCAGCAATAGCGTGACGTCAACGTCACGTCAACGTGATGTGCAGCACGTTGACTTGACGTAAACGTCAGTTTATTGCTACTGAAACGAGGACCTGATGCAAATGTCGGTTAGCCGTTGCCGGAAAACTCCAAACCTAACTTTACTTTCCTGATGCGAACGTCGGTTTTCTGTTGCAGACTTGGATTATCTGATGCAGACGTCATGTTTTGAGTTTCCTTAGATGTGTCCGCGGAATACTTGACAAGAAGTAGTTCAGATTCCGCACATCAAATCGAAGAACAATTTTGGCACTCATTTCATTAGTGTACGCAAGTTCACTGAATTTGCTAGTATTTTGTGGAAACAACACGCCTCCTCATAACTATCGACATATTATCGACTGGTTTTGATTCGCCCTTTGATTTGCTGTTGGGTCACAAGCATAGCTTTACGCCACTGCGCAGTTTACAATTTGGTGATTTAATGATCTATTAACGATCAACCCGATCAATACTCCATCGATTATCTAGGTCCATTCAATTATCTACCCCTGCATGTGCATATTGTTGCACCGTTATGTAACCGGCGAATTATCGATTTATTGGCCGAATTGATCACCTGAATTAGCTTTCATTAGCTATCCTTCAACACGCATGTTATGCGTGATTACTTGACGTGCAGCTATCGAATACTGCATGCACTAACTAATCGATCAATACCTCTCTGTCTTCAAGAAGAACATACGCACACATACACAAATCAGCAAACACACGGAAGCATTAGTCTTTTATTATACAGAACATGAGCAGTCTCACTTGCGGAACAATAACCACGCCAGTATTTAAACTGAATACATGAGTTGTACCTAGATTTAATGCACAATAATATGTGTACTTCTTCCAGACCATCTAACAGCAACAAAAGCTGAATGCGTGCGAGATCTTTCAAGTATAATCTTCCATATAGGAGTGGGTGTTGTTGGTGAGGCGCTGCTTATTTGTGTGAAGCTGTTACTCGGAAGAACTTCAACAATGATTAACAAATTTTAGGCGAAATGACTCTTTTTACTGCCATTGATCGTCTTATTGCTACCGTATTTCCAATATGGCATTTCAAACAGCATATCTGGTATCCGATGGTGATCTGTTCCAGTTAGTTACCGTCGTCGACACCAAACATTGCATTGAGCCGGTTTTGATCTCGATATTTTTACAGTACCTATAATCAATTCAGCTGTGATGATGGCTGTCAACTATTACTTTGTTGTGAAGTATAGGCGAGTTTATTTGTTGATAATTTAAAGAATAGAGGTTCGAATATGGCGGCTCGACGGGCTAGCAAATAATAATCGTCGTAAAAAATTTTCAGGAAACCCTCATTTGGTAAACACCAAGAATTTAAAGGCCGTACAAATTGCTAGCAATGTTTATTAACAATTGAATATCTTCTAGTCTGCTCACGCTCTGGGCGTTCCCGCGGCTAGGCAGTACTTCTAGCATGTTTACGCCTGAGTGTTTCCTACGACTAAGAAGCAAATGAGATCCTGGTCAGATCACGCGTTGAGCGTACCTTGTACACAGATCTCTTGACGGCTGGCGTGAATATGGACAGCATTATGATGCAAGGGTGCGGACTTAAGCATCCAGGCTCTTTGTTCGAAAGGAAATGCGGAGATGGCCTAAAGACTCACATCTGAGTACAAAGATACACTTTAAAACGTATACCTCCAAGCGGAGTACTATCAAGTACTATAAAGCGTGCCCTGGCGACCAGAATGAAATCCATGAATAAATCCTGACCCTAACAGACAAAATCGTTTCGTGGACATACTATAATGCACAGGATAAATATGAATAGCATTGTTATGGTCGGTAATTGACAATAATTAACCACCTTCACCCCACCCCTCTCCCTTCTGGTCAAAATTGGGTGGGACTGAAGGAGGGGCAAAGAGAAAGTTGGTTGTAAAATTTTTGCATTTTTCTGATAAGGAAGGGATGACCAATCGAATCAGCAAAAATCTGCGATTTGCTCTTTCAAATAGGGCTTCGAATACCGCTACCAAATATGCCATCCATAATCGCGACGGTTTATACTACAGTGGATTATACTCGCTTTTTTTCTGCTGAACCCTGCTTAAGTCAAATCTTGCGTATTTTTCGGAAGATAAACTAAATCGCTGTGCTATGCATACATGAACCTTGGACTGAGCGCTTCGTACACTAGAGACTTTGCGGAACCTTAATTCATCGTTTGTATTTAAAATTTATTAGACTGCATTGCACTAGAGTTTAACATCAAGAACTTGTGTAGCTCCTTGTAGAGTAAATCGCCGCAAATATCAATCATACAATTGAAAACGGGGTTCCAAGCAAGCCCTATTTAGGTAAGCATATCACACAGCTATTTCCGGACTCTATTAGTAATCCTTCCCTCGTAAGAAAAATCTAAGTGTAATAAGCACCTGTCTTAGTTTATTAAAACTGCTCTTAAAAGCTCGCCTTCTTTCAAATTGCTGGATTGTAATTTTCAAAAATTTCATAACTCTCTCAGCGGGAAGGGGGTAGACGTCTCCCATACAGCATCTCTTAAACCCCACCTGGTAGCCAGCTAGCAGGTAGATTTCAGACAAATAAACGCCTGCTTAGTAGACAAAGGTACTTGGCCTTTGTGTTTCCCATGATCCTGATGCGCTGTGATTGCTAACAAAGGGTAAGCTGAAGTATGAAGAATGAATTCAAAAAAGATTAAACGGTTTCAAAATGTTTGCAACGTGACTTATCTCGCGCAGTTATGAAAAAATACTACATTACACCATATTAGGTCCTCAAATAAGCAAGAAAACAAAAAAGCAACAACTTGTTGACTGACTTGTTATTTTCAGTAGCGCAGAAATAGTTCTCGCTATGTGCTTTGACAGCGGCACCTACTACACCCCTTTCCGACCGATTTTTGCCATTCACCGCTGGGGTTGTATCATAATATCTGCATTGCTCTATGTAGTTGTCTCTGTTATACTCCACAAGGTTTGTTTTAAGTCAGGCCCTCTTCCCGTCTTCCTCTTTCTAGTGCTTTCCTACCACAGTAGAGGTTCTTCAGAAATTCTCTGGTGCTGGCCACATTAAACAACTGAACAGGCATCAGAGGAAAAATGTCATGCATGCAACTATTACTATGGGTAAGAACATGTCTTGGCCATTCCTCATTTTTGCAAACATCTATTTACTTTTGAATCCAAATTGCGAAAGCACACCAAAAACCACCGTTTTAGGTCTCTCAACGCTTAATGCTGTTCTGTTAATGCTTATTCCGGATGTGCTGATATATCTTCGCGTGTTCAAAAACCTTTCGATGTACCTTCTATTATATTCACTAATTCTTAATAAGGTGCGTTGGGGCGCATTTCGTTTCCGATAGGGAGTGCCTTTTCAGGATTAGTAGTCCCATAGGGTCTAAGTACTAAATATCACTTCAAAGCAACTGAAAGTCCAGTTGCTACGGAGTGATAGATGCTGCATGGATTTTATGCAAGCAAATGGACTGGCATGCGCTTCTGGGTGGGAAGTGTTCGAAGATGATGAAAGGAAGTATACATAGGAAAAACCGCCTCCTTAATTTTCACTAAAATAAGGGCAACTATACCTAGCACACACTTCTGTAACCAGAAAGTTCGCAAAAGTTGCCATCTCTACGGCTCCATCCTCGTAACCATACCACAGCTTGGATGAGATCGCCATTTTGCAGCAGAGTAAACAAACAACAACCCTGGCATACCTGTTATGTTTTGAGGGCAGTGTACTACCAAAATTTGGGTAGACAACTCTATAACCCTACCGGTAGCAGCCTCGGAAACCGACTCATTTTGGAGAAGGAGCTTTATCAAAGATGAAATCCCCGCTAATAAAAACTACAATGCAACATGGAACAAAAGTCGAAGCAAAGCTCTGAACGAAGGTAATAGGACTGCAGCTTTACCCGTATTGTCTGTGTATCCTCAAAGACATACTCCTGCAAGAGGAATAATCTAACAGTGACTCTTAGGTGATTTCTTGGCTAATTACTTTAACGCTCGTAGCTTTTATTAGTGGGGATTTCATTTTTGATAAGGATCTTTCTCCAAAACGAACAGGTTTTGGAGGTTGCTGCTATTGTAGGGTTATACAGTGCGTTTCATAATTACATGATACCCCCATTTTCATGTAGTGACTTTTTATCTCGACAGCATAGCAACAGGACGGTATTTTTATCTTAATCAGCATGCAAGAAAACCTCTAGGATCTCTGTGCATGTAGGGCACATAGTATCCCTTTTATGGATTTTTTCAAAAGATTTTCTCCTGTTTCATAATTATATGACACCTTTGAACAATTCGCTTTTTAATAGAAAGAAGAGCTGAATTTGGTGCGTATCTTTGTGGGAGAGTGTGACCAATATCCCTTGAT